>OY747128.1:1525121-1627600 GCA_963556465.1 Berberis vulgaris | reverse complement strand
GGATATAATTTTGTTTTCCATTGTCCCATTGTGGTTGAAGCATTAGGAATTTAATTGCTAAAGCATTGGAGAGACTGCCTTTCAAGTTTCGCCTATGAGGAGTGTTGCATATCTTCAGCTTGCCAACATTTTTTTTTGTGTGTGTGTGGGGGGTGGTGGGTGGGGTTGGATGATGAATTTAAAGTAATTCTTTTGATTTTCCAATTGTAAAGATGCTCAAAATAAACTTCTCCGAAATTGTGGTGTGTGGACTATGGAGTTGAGGAGGATGCTAACAATGGTATGGGGGCAGGGATTTTGGGGTGCCGAGTGGGGTTCTGTGAACAATTCTTTGAGACTTCCATTGGGAGTGATGAATAGGCGTAAGCATTTATGGGATCTGGATGTGCAAGTCATAGGAGAGTGATTGGCCATTTGGAACATGGGAGGCAGGCTTGTGCTTAAAAGGAATGCCTTAGCCAATATGCCCATCCATTATATGTCGTTGTTCCGAATGCCTTCTTCTATAGCCAAGAAAATAGAGAAGATGGCTAGGAAGTTTCTTTGGTGTGGTCATGAGAATAGAGATAAGCGGTCTTGGTATTCGGCCTTGGGTGTTTGGAGAGGATTATTTTATTGTTGTAGCACTACCTTATTTTTGGTTTTGGTGTTTGTCGAGTTTAGAGATATTTGCTTTGAGGGTTCGATAGTGGGAGAATTTTTTTTTTCTTTTTCTTTTTCTTTCTGATCCTCACCTTTCAAATAAAGTATAACAACTTTGAAATCCTTTAAGCAAACTCATCTAGGCAATTCATAAATTTCACAAAGTTTTATTGTTCATTTAGAAGAGGAGACATCAACCTTTCTCCAATTGCTTGGCTTATTGGAAAACTTACTCCTTGTGCTATTTGTTAAGTCATTAGGAATATGTGTTCGGCTGCAAATGGGTTTGTCTCTTTATCTGCCCCGCCGACTCCTTCTGTGCCTTTGGAAGCCTCCGTGGGCCCCGTTAAGTCCAAAAGGAGTC
This sequence comes from Berberis vulgaris, assembly GCA_963556465.1. Lineage (NCBI taxonomy): Eukaryota > Viridiplantae > Streptophyta > Magnoliopsida > Ranunculales > Berberidaceae > Berberis > Berberis vulgaris. The sequence goes on along the minus strand of OY747128.1, from coordinate 1,626,594 downwards.
CGCTCCCCCCTCTCTTCTTTAAGGGGTCTTACCTTGATGGTGTCCGTCTGGCCAAAATTGATCTCTTCCGTGGGTCCCATCATGAAGCTGAATCAGTTGCAGGCTATAATGTAGAATATCCTGCATGTCCAGGTAACATTGGCTAACTCCATGTTCAGTCAGATAAGACCGGTCAACTCTGAAAAAACTTTTTATCCTATCAATCCAGCGAGCAAACTTTTCTTGTTTTTAGACTTTCACTTTTTTCCAAGTAGTGCTTTCAGCTTAGCTTTTCATTTCAATTAACAACTACCAGCCCTCTGAATCTGGCTCATCAAGCTGGAGCGAATCAACTTTTAAGCTAAATATGTTGCTGGAACTTTTTTCTCCCTCCGCTGCGAAAGCAGCCGTTTTAGATGCCCAAGCGGAAGCACATGCGGCGGAAATGGATTTTTTTTCTCGTATAAAGGATCTCGAGTCGCAGCTAGCTCATGGGTTACCGCCGCAACTCAACTAGGGGGACTTCGAGCGCTTGGTACAAGAAAACTTGGCAAACTCGCTTAATATTCATCAGTACCATACTCGCCTCTCGAATGAATTGTTTAAGCTCCAGATTATGGAGCTCAAAGTAAAGTTACAAAATCGTATTTTCAATGCTCTCCTGATCGAACCAAGAATCGACAGTATTATGGATCTCTCCCCTTATGAAAACATCCGATTTGAAGTTTTCCATTTCATTAAGTATAAAGTAGAATCGGTTTGTTCGATGCACCATAATTTTCAAAAAAATATTCTAGAAGGAACACTGAGATACTTTATTCAAGATATGGAACAAACCGGAATCGGGTCGTTTATATATAAAAAGTTCCTTTCCCACTTTATGGACGAGGAATTCCTTAGCAAAGGAAAAGTGATCCTCGTGCACATGAGAAGCAGGTTCATCACGACACAAGGCAGTGGAAAGCTTTCCCCAGCATACACCAATCACCAGGGGGTTCTTTATCAAATTCCTTCTTTTTGGCGTTTCCAAAAGCGATGGTGTGACCAGTTTCATCCAAGAGGAGCATCCCCCGATCTCAATTCATGTGGTTTCGGCTCGTACGCCTCCAATAAAGCTAGGTGTCTCGCTATTTATTTATCCAATCTTTTTCTTTTAACCCTTCCCTTTCCCTATTCTGGAGGTGGCTTAAGATTGCTTATTCCTAAAGTCTGAAATCGTGTTGGATTCTTTCTATAGTACTTTTTGCTTTCAACACTCAAAAACTTCCCCCTATCCTATGATGGAGATTCCGTTCTGGTTGGAGGGCGAGCAAATAACTCTTACTTATAAACGGAATTGTTTTGCATTCAAGGTCGGTGCAATAATTAGAGATTCTCAAGGTGATGTTATCTCAGCTGCAGCTGGCTCAGCCCCAAATTCATCTATCACAGTCCTTGAACTCAGGGGAGTGGAGTTAGGCACTCAACTTGCTAGCAACCAAAATTGGCAACATGTAATTGTAGATTTGGACTCTATGGCAGCAGTGCAAATCCTCAAAAAACAAGTGGAGCCATCATGGCAGGCAATCACGACAATCAGACGAATCCGTCAACTTCGTTGCCTTTGCATCCCTTTATATTTTTCATGTATATAGGGAGACTCATAGAGCAGCTGACCATCTTGCTAGCCTAGATTCAGGTCAAAATTTTGTTGAATTTGTCCCTAGCTCCTTCGCTGGAGAATTCACTGGCCAAGATACAAAAGCTATATTTGGATTTGAAAAGCTATTTGGTGGGGCGGCATGCATATCACTCATCACTATCGCTAACGGTTGCAAAAGACACCTATTTTTTAGTGTCCTCTTTTCTTTTCACTCGTGCTTGAGCAACAATGCTTTGGTCTTATTTTTTAATCCTTTCTACTCTATTAATAAATTTCAAAAATATATTAAGCAAAAAAAAAAAAAAAAAAAAAAAAAAAAGAAGAAGATAAAGCTTAAATGATTACATGGGTTCTTAATAAGTTTAAATGTCTAACCCAATATTCGTTCAACATGTGTGTCATGTCCAAATGTTATGTTTATATATTCTGGAATGCAAATAAGGTCAATGAACTGAACAATTTCGTGTCAACTACATGGATAAGTTGAAATTATCAACCCCATTTATTATTAGATTTTTCATGACTACAATTGTGATTTACTATTCCTAGTCTTTCTACATGCACATCTTTATTCTTTTGATAGGTTATAGTTTCAAATTCAGAACATGCTCAGAGAAGGCTATATTGGTTAACTAGTTGTAGTTGAAGATATGTTTTTCTTTACAGTTATATCTGCAGTATGCACAGTTCTTTAATGCTTTCCTATTGCAAATTTATGACCATTCCGTGAAGGCATATTCAGTCAGTGTTTGTATATCACATTGGTGTTACAGAAATCCATCAATGAGGCTGCTCAAGATTGGGGTTTGAAGTGTTTGCGATATGAGATAAGTATGTTATTGTTGGCGTGTCAAAAGTCTGACCAAAACATATGTTATTTGTTGTTTTACCTCAGGAGCTGTATTTTATTGTTAGTTGTGCTTTTGTAGGGGATATCTCACCCCCTCCTGGAGTGAGGGCAGCTATGGAAATGCAAGCAGAAGCGGAACGTCGAAAACGAGCTCAGGTTCTTGAATCAGAAGGTGTTATGCATGAAATTTGATCATTATTTTTAAAATTGTATATTAGAATTCTCAAATCACGGGAATATTATACCCTGGAGCTTTTGAAATAATTTGGTATTAGTTGCTGTAACATGTGCTTATCCATCTGATGGGATGATTATTGGAATGGTCATTTGATCTGTATGACGAGACACTTAAATTTTTTTGCTCTTTATACCTTCTTGCATCTTGTAAACATGCATTAATCTGCTTATAAATTTACAGGAGAGAGACAGGCAAACATAAACATAGCAGATGGAAAGAAAAGTTCTGTAATCTTAGAGTCTGAAGCTGCAATGATGGATCAGGTGAACAGAGCTAAAGGTGTGCTTATGATTCTATCCTAAAGTGTTGCTATTCTATATGCATTATTCATCTGAACAGTGTAGTTAAGGCGTTGAGGCGGATGAGCTTGAAAACGCCTCAGAGGCGGTCTTTAACATTTTTTAAAGATTTTTTATTATAATAAATTGAAACACATTTAGATAAGTAATATTCATCATCGTTTTGATAACTTGCATATGCCAATATGTACAAAAGGTCATACAACTATTTAAAATTGAAATGAAAACATAATAAAGTTGCATAGCATAGCAAAAAGATGTACTACATAAGTGTACTTAACTTGCCTATCCACTAAATCACTAGAAAGGAAACAAACAAGAAAAACATCAAAACATAATGTAAACTAGTTCATCAACTTCTCATTGGTTTAACTTTGGAAATTTGAAACAGTGTTTGGAAAATGAATGGTTGAATTTGAAACAGTGTTAAGAAAATTGCAATTTGGTGAGGCATCGCCCAGCAAGTCTCATTGGTTTAACTTTGAAAATTTGCACCAAATTTTGATCCATATGCTAAAATATTATGATCCATACACTGAAATATTACTTATTATTGTTTATTGTGAAGAAAAAAAACGCAACAGAACAGATCATATAAAAAAAGGAGCAGAACAGATCATTAAAAAAAGGAGGTGAACAGATCATATAAAAAAAGGCAGTAGAACAAATCATATAAAAAAACACAGCAGAAGTTGCAGAATGATAGACCTTCCATTCATAAGACATATCAGAGGAGGAATCAGGGATCAGCAAGTATAGCAGCAGGCAAGTAATATAGCAGGTGGTTAAAGATGTATCAGTCAGATTAGCAGATTAAAGTAGACCAATGTGAATGAAGCCAATGCTCTGTTAGACAAACATGAGAGCTCTTGTTAGCAACTGTTAGTGCTCTGTGGAAGTCTGGGAGTAAATGAACTGTTAGCAAGTGATGCAAGTGGTCCTGTGTTGTTATTTGCAAGTTGTCAAGTGGTCCTATTAGCAAGTGGTCCTATTAGGCAGTTGTTATTTGCAAGTTGTCAATAGCAGATGGTCCTATTAGCAAGCTGTCAGATGTATTCATGTTAACTGATTCAGTTAGACAGTAGCAGATGTGAAGACTATATAAAAGGTTACAGTAGAAGTAGAATGCATTCATTGATTCATGTAAAGTTTGTACAAGAGCAAGTGCTCTAGGAGAATTTAGGCTTCTCGAATTGCCTATGTATCTTTTACATTTCCTCATTTCAATCTACAATACACTGTTGTTGATCAAACATATTCCATACTTCATTGTTGTATCTTTGTTTTCCTTGCTGTGTCATTGCTTCTTTGTTGATAATTCTCTCAACCTTGATCTATTATTTCTTGAATCGTCTTGCAAATCTGCAAAAAACGTATCACAGAACAGATCATATAAAAAGAACACAGGAAGGAGAGTGAAGAAGAAGAGGAAGGAGGAAGAAGAAAAGTGGAAACATCCTAATATGAAATAGGCAACACCTAATTTGAAGAAGAGAACCTGATTAGAAGGAAAAAAACACACATCAACAACAATAGCCCCGAAGGAGTTGTTCTCTTGTCTAAAACTCTAAATACCCCCCTCTTAACCTTAAAAGACAATGGGGCTGTAATAGGCTTTTGGTTTTTAAGCTGTAAATGGGCTGATGCGGACCGAGGCGGACACCTCACTTGACCGCTCCACCTTGCATCATTTTGAGGCGTCTCTTTGCCAAAATGCCTCGAGGCGCGCTTAGGCGTCCGCCTTAACAACACTGATCTGAAGCATGTTACGGGTCTTGGTGCAATATAAATCCCTATTTTTGTTTGGGATTGGCTTGTAAGGGTTCAAAACCGGGGAATTTGAGTGTTGGTTTAGTACTCAGTTCATCAAGGACCCATCTTGTGCAACAACTATCTCTCAAAACGGTTTTAGTGTTTCCCTTTCCTGCGCTCGCTTTCTGTGCTTGCGGTGACTTCTCTCTTGATTCAGTATTCGGATCTCAATTTTAGGGAGTTTAGAGACAAAAAATGGTTTTCACTAACTCAGGAGAACTCTCTTAGTTTTCATTGTAAATTAATGACCTTATTTAATTTTAAAATTAAATTTTAATTTATTTGAGCTCCATTTGAGTTGAAATCATTAGGAAAAATATGGATTAACATTCTACATGCCAAAGTTTCAGACCATTTTGACAACGTTCCTCGAGATACATGTTTTGTCTCCACCTTCAAATATCTTGATAAATGATATTTGTGAGTGTTTAAGGACCACCATTTCAGATGGTCTTGGACAATGTATCACGCCCAAGGTGGGCCCTCGTTCACTTATTGACATTTATAGAGAAATTACATTTACACCAATTAGCACGAATCTCGAGGCACACATGTCGAAACAATATGAAATTTTACTCTTTATGTTTTCTCAAAATTTCAGACCAAACAAAGCTCAAATGATATAGTTTTCATTTGATCATGTGCATGTAGGATCTTTAATTTACAATGAAAACTAAAGAAAATCACCAGATTAAGTAAAAACCAGTTTTTGTCCCTAATGTGCCAATACCTACTTTTTCTAATTTCAATTTCAACCTAGTCTTGAATTTCATAAACAACTGGTTTTGAAGAGATTCTGATTAAACCACTATCAAACCAATGCCAACCATATTGCTAGTATGATAGGTAATCAGTGGATGTACTTAGAGATTAAGGCAATCACTCAATTTATTTATTTATTTACTTATTATCCCTTAACATTTTCAACCCTAAATGTCGCCGGCAGAGTTTGAATCCTGGACTTGTTACACCATTCGCCACAAACCTACCAGTTGAGCTACTCCATTGGCAGGTAGACAATCACTTAATACACTTTGAAATGCATATAAAATCAATATCTACAATCCACTTGCAGGCGCAAGGAATGAACATTAAAAAAAAACAAATTATTCTTGTTTTTGAAAGGTGGAAAAAATAAGGGCCGATAAGTCATTATCCTTTTTTTTGTTTGGGGGAGGGGTTTCGAAAAACTCCATTAAAATTCGGACATTTCCATAATTTTGAAAAGAATGAAAAAATTTCTCAAAAACCTCCGTGAATCTTCGATTTCTTTCTCCCATTATTTGGCTTCATTATTTCGCTCCTTCATGGCTTCATCTTCAATCCTCTATCCTTCAAGTATCATACTTCAACAAGTCAAGCATACTAGGATTTTGAAGTTATCTTCAACGAGTTGCACCCATCCCTCGCTCCTTTTTCCTCACTCCCTCCCTCGACCTCAAGAATTTTCAATCTTCATGTCACCTCTTCAAAACCACATTTTGGTATTAATATTACTATTTTATTGGACAGAGTGACTCTTTATCTATATGATAAAACACAATGAGGTTTTAGTATTTACGAGGAGTGGGACGAAAGAATTGATAGTGCCAAAGATAAACCTCATTAATGACGGGACAAACTTCAATCTAATAGCACAAATGATCTTTCAATTTCTCATCTCTGGTCCAAGGGCCACATAGTTGTTTCACAAACAAATATCTAACAACAAAAACCATCGGTTTTTATAGGATTCCATAACCTATCAACAAGGTCAACACCATAAGAAAGTAACCATGTCACCGGCGGATCTCGAACCTAGGACGTGGGGGATAAACCCACACAGCCCTAACTACTCAACCATAGCACCATTGGCATTCTCATGGCACTCTATAGATTATACTTTTATATTTAATTTCTATTTGATCATAAGTCCTTTTATTGACTTCATTATAAATTTATAAGTTTCCTTTTCACATCTACTATAATGCCTTTTGTCTTTAAAAAATTGTATATTTTGGACTATATGTCTACCTATGAAAATAAATAAATAAAGTTGCATCAAACCTCTAGTGTCAATACAATGTGCAGGATACAATGTCCATATGTTTCGGAGTTCATCTGAGATCCCACATCAACCAAATTAACAATATTAGAGGGAAACATGGAATCAGCTGTAGATTCGAAATTGATGAAAGTCTTTACCATTACAACATAATAAAGATTAAAAAAATCAAAGCACAGACTACGTGTTAAATAATAATCTCTTACATAACAAACTTTTGATTCTAAAACAACATTATAGCATGTTAAAATATACGGAGATTGATTTATTTTTCTCTTAGCATAATTCTAATAACCCTATTGTAGCTTTGTAACAAATAAAAAGTTGCTCTATATTGATTGCTCCGACAACTATTGTAGAGTAAAATAACAAGGCAAATGTTGAATGCTAAGAAAAAAATAAATCAAAACCCAATAGTTTAGATAGCCACCTTTGTTGAAATACAATGGTCACTTTCTGAGATAGAAAATGTTGAATGCTCTGGTGGTTAGTGTGTATGTAAAACTTGGGCCCCAATAGGTAAAACCTACATCTGTTAATGACTATGACAATGACAAAAAATTCCTTCTCATAAAGTAGATAAACTCAAATCTTAGGACCCAAAGCTTTACTTAAGCAAACAATTGATCTACCACCTTGTGAGAGAACATCATCCACTCCTTTAGTATAAGCATCAGTTTCAAGAAAGAATGGATAATTGAAGTCGGGCAGAGCAAGGACATGGGCATAACACATAGTATCTTTGAGAGTGAAAAGCTTGAGTAGCTTGAGGACACCAATAAAATGAGTTCTTTTTTAGTAAGTCAGTGAGAGGGCCAATGGCATGACAGTTCAGCGGTTAGAGCTTGGCGGATGGTACTACTAGGTCATGAATTCAAACCCAACTTGTGACATCTTTATGGGTTCTGGAATCCTATTAATACCCTACATGCCTTTCAAAAAGAATAAAAGTAAGTTGACATAATGTTTGATAAATTTTTTTAGTAGCCTCTTAAGCCCAAAAAGACCCCGTAGTTCTTTAGTGTGTTGGGGTAGACATTGACCATGGCTTCAATTTTTTCTAAGTCGACTACTACGCCATTAATACTGATATTATGTGTCCTAAGTACTCTAGTAGTTGGTGTCTTCTTAATAGAGTCTCAACTCATTAAAATTGGCACCTCTACAAATTTAGCCCCCCCCCCCACGAGCTTCGTAAAATATTTGGGCTATTGGGCCCTAGCCTAGCTTTGAGATTTCGTGGGGAAGAGGCTTTGCAAGGGCTTTTCTTCTTGTAAATCATATTCCAGCTTCAGCTCTCTCTCTTTACTGAATGTCTGCTTAATGAGATTGTCATTTACTGAATGTTGAAGAAGAAACAACTACGGAAAGGGATTGTATTGCTTGATACCTTAGTTTAATGCCAATCTGCAATAATAAACGACGGAAGATGAGAAACCCAACCCCAAAGAGAAATCAAAACCTCCTTCAAATCAGCATCCAAAGCCATTGCTTTGTAACGAAAATTCTATTGTTTTGTTCTTTCCAAATATCCCCGCTAAGTACAAAAGGAAACGCATTCCATAAAGCCTCTTGTGGAGGGGTCTTCCAGCCTATCAAAAGGTCATACGTAACCCAGCTGCAATGAAGACTGCAAAAAAAGGACATGCCATATCAATATCTATATCCCTATCATATAAACCAACCCCTCTTTTTTTATGGGAGTCTATTCCACACTATGTCAACATAAAGAAAGAGACCCTAGATGAAACCCCTTTCTTTGGAAAATAATGAATGCATATGATCCCTAGTCATCATGAATACACTGAAATCCCTTTTATCTATCCTCTTTCCAAAATCATTTATCATCTACATCTACATCCCCTAACCTAACTAAAAAGAAAGAATCGCAAATTCATTTGCTGCCCTGCCGACAAATTCACACTCCTAAGGTGAAAGTCTCAATCTCAATTATTAAAATTTCCAATGGAAGCGTGAGACTGTCCCTTAAAGATTCAAGCTGAAAGTGCTTGCTTATTATAGAATGGATTCTTGAGTTATCCCAATAAGCATGCACAGAAATTTTCTCTGTTTCTTCTTGGCTATCATCTCAAAGTTGAAAATTTGGGATGGAGTTATTATAAGGTGATGCACGTTTGCCATAAAAATGAAAATGACAATGGTGCTGGAAAACGATATTAACGAAAGAACAACCATCTCCTTCCCTTTTCCCTTCATATACTCTCTCCCCTTACTATAAGCTATAACTGCTCGTATGTGTGACTTGAGTTTTTGTTATCTGTGGAATTGGTCCATCTCTATCTATTCTTGGAATATCACATTTTGAATAGCATGCCTCAATTTCATATCACCTGTACCCGGAGTTTGATTTGGTGTTTATCAATAGTAGTGGTGTTTATAGTGATGTCTTTATACAAATTCTCCAATAGGGGTAGAGAAATCTTATGCTGGTGAGCTGGCTAGATAATCCATTACTTTCCAAATGACTCATCCTACTCGGTATCTTGCTCTAGGACCAAGTAGTGAGTGATTGCCTAGGCTCCCAACATTATAAATGAGGGCAATATCAGATTTTGTGAGAAATTGAAGTGTGCATAATGATTTTAACATTGGAGACAAGAAAATTGGGATTTGGGCTAATGTTCATTTCTTCTATAATTTGTTTTTATAAAATTTTGTAACCAATTTAAAAACAAAACTCAAACGGACACGTGCGCGGGCGCTAACATGAATTAATGGTTATCTATGTTGATAACCTATTCAGTGAGTGACCTTGTATAATTTAATCTACCATATGTCACTTTGGAGTTTACTAATGGGATTTCCTTATTCCTTTACGCTCGTTGAAAGAGTGTACCAACTACCGAGAAACTTTTAATTGATGCATTACTAATTTTCCAATTTACGAATTTACCAGAGACAGTTTTTCATTTTCTTTTACAATTTATCAGGAGAGGCGGAAGCTATCCTTGCAAGAGCACAAGCAAATGCAAAAGGGATTTACTTGCTATCAGATTCCATTAAATCAAATTAAGGTGTTGAGGTTAGATCCTTCTCCCATATTTTGCATATGGCTTACAATTTTTATTTTATCTTTATTTATATTCCTATGTTTTAATTGTATTGTTGATTGTATGTTTGTCACACAACATGTGTGAATGTGTTATACTTGCTTTGTCTTGGAGATAACTTACCCCGAAAGAAAATGTTGCTATCGTCGTTCCATAGGGAATAATCAGTAAAGTTCAACCGTGTCAGTTTTGCTTTCCAGTTTGTAGTATACTATTGTTCATAGTAAATATTCAGGAATTTTCTAGCCAGAATTCTGTCATACTCTTTGGTGGTTGATTCAATGCAGTAGGTTCAAATAGGGAATATAGGGTTGGGGTATTGTAACAATGTGTAAGCACACAAATGGGAGCCCCCTGGGATTCATTTTCATCATTTTGTGGTTACAATAAAATATTAAATTAAAAAATAAATAAATTAATATATGTACCAAGACCATACAGTAGGCCTAAGATGTATATGATGGAATATGGGTTACTATTGTCACGTATCTCTTATGCCATCATTTATTTAGTTGGTCTTTCGATTAAGAGAACCAAACAGGTTTTCAAGTTTGGTTAAAGGTCGTGGGTCTGGATGGTGATAGAAACTATTGGACTTCTATATGGTATTTGAGTTCTGTATTTGTTTCGAAGATTTTGTGAACAGGTTGGTGATTTATTATCTCTTTCTTTTTTTTGTGCGCGTGCATGCATGTTGGGGAGGTGGGGGTGGGGGAATGTGGGGTCAATAATTTTAAGTTTTCATTCCCCCACCCCCCAAAAAAAATCAACATGAAATTTGCAAAGACACAAATTTTAAAGGGTGCCATCTTGCCATTTAAATTTCTGTATTTCTGAATTTTGTTGGGGAAAAAAAGGTAAAGGATATTGTACTTGAACATACGGAAACCCAATTAATTAATTTTGGAGCTCTTGCCAATATAATGGTATAAATTTTACGATAATGTAACTATAACACTAAATGAGTTTTATACTTTGAATATATATTTAACTAAAGTAGGGGTTTAACAATTGTAGCTCAGTTGGTCGGACATCCACTCTCCTTGTAAGAAGTCGCGGGTTCGACACTCACCAGTTAGGATTTTGTGAGTTTTCACCCGATTATGTGTTTGGTAGGTTTAAAAAAAAGGTTGCGCCCGAATTCTTATCAGCTTGTTGCTATGTATTCTTCATATGGATGGTTGCCAGCTCTTAATGAATTGCTAGCCTTTTAGTTTTCAGAAGCAACACTTCAAGGCTTTTCTGGAGATTAAATCCTTGTGTCCTTCGTTGGTGGAAGCAAAAAAAATGGTAGATTTACTAAATTATTTGACAAGAAGATTTGTTCTATTGGTATGCCGTGCACAAGTATTTGATCTTTGATGCTCTACTATATCATTTGACATCCTTTTGTACATTGGAGTAATTTTGTTTCCTGTCGACAAGCTGTGTTTTTCAAAGCTTGGTTAGATGTATACTACATATTTCTGTCCATGAGTCAGTTCTAATTCTAATAAATAGAGACTATTGATTTTGGATTTAAATTGAAGTTGTTTTGTTTATCTTATGTTTTTTTTTTTTTGTCCTTAGGCTGCGAGTTTAAGAATTCCTGAGCAATATATCCAAGCCTTCAGTAAAATCGCGAAAGAGGTGAAAAATTTTCTAGATTAAATGCAATTAATTCAGATTTAGTAATGAGATTCATTTCCTTTTTATTTCTCTTTCAGAGCACAACTATGTTGCTTCCTAGCACTGCTGCAAATCCTGCCAGCATGATGGCTCAAGCAATGACCATATATAAAAACCTGATTGGCGATAGTTCAGGTGGTGTAACCCATGAGATCACACACTCTGGGTCGTCACCAAACAGCAATGCCAATAGTTCCGCAAGACAGGGTAGTGATAGTAGCCATGTGTCACGGACTAGCAATCCGTGCAGCACTAGCTATCCAATTCACTAGTAAGCCTATGAGTAGTTATTTTGACGAACACAAATATCAACTTGAGAATGCACAATATCAATCTGTAGACAATATAACAATGCACAATAGTCAGCAAAAGCTCTCATTAACATTCAATAGATTACAATGGGGAGGAACGTTCGGAAGGATGTTGCTCAAGACTAGTTCGATGTTATCGATCGATGGAAATACAAGTTTGAAGTTGAAAAGCAATGCAAAGAAAACAATAAAAATGCTAGCGGTACAGTCTGGCCCGACTATGCAATGGAGGCAACACGTCCTCACAGTCAAGAACTCAAACCTTCCCCCTATAATATAGATGCCAAGCATTTGGGCACTTTTCAAAAGGGAACATTGAGTTTTGAGACCAATAGACAAGTTGTCACGTCCCGATTTTCGAGAAAAACGAAAATCCCAAATATCCACGTAGGATTATCCGTTTTCCCAAAAGTCGGGACATGAATTTTCATTCACGAAAATAACAGTTGACATCCACGAGAAATAATGAATTTTGCACAATTTACCAAATAGAGGGAAAAAAACACAACTGATCTAAAAGTCCATCAAAGGAAGAAAATTTTTAAAACTCGTAGAGCCAACGCTAACAAGTTCAACACTTTACGAAAGTATCCCTCAACAAAATAATGAATAACTCCGAATTCAAATTATAAGAATTAAACTAACACCTACAAATAGAAAGATCTAATCTTTCGAACACGCGCAACTCCCAGCAATGCTCGTCACGTATGGTACGAAATGCTCTAAGCCCGCCCGAGATTACTGTATCCTGAAAATGAGCTAGTCGGCTACATTCCCGAAGGAATGTACCCAAGAAGCCAAAGCCCACTTGGGTCAGCAATAAAGCTGGTGTGAAATCTCTTTATTTCCCCAAAAATCAATAAAATCGCACATGATAACCATCAAGCTAAATACAAACAACAAACCATCACACCAATAGGTAGTTCCTCAACGAGGCAAAGGTGTGATGTAAGAAAACACAGCTCCGAGAATTTAGTTCCTCAACGAGGCAATCATATCATCATCATAATATGTAAATATGCATTTACCTGTACTTACCCTATAGGAGTTGACCATGGCAAGTCGGACCTGCAGAAATATTAGTAGACTTGCCATCCTGCATAAAAAGAATTAGAAACAATGCAACATCATTTATTCTTTTTATTTGAATTAGGTTCATCTTTTTAACGGATTGATCACTTAGACGATACCACATTCGCACCACCTCCGTGCCGAACATACATGCCCGTATGCCTCTCTCATATAAAGGAGGACTACTCCGTCATCCATGCCTAAGTGGGGACATCACATACAGGCATGCATCGCGGATACCCCTAACTATATGAGTACCAAAAGCCACTCTTGGGCTATCAATGCGCATAACTCACGTCACATTTTTGATGGATAAATTATCAAAGCCTATTTTAGGCATACAAACTCACCACATTTCCGCAAGACTAACCCGAAGGTTATTTTAGTTTCTCTAGTAAGAAATGGGTGCCCCAACTCCGCAAGACGACCCACTGGTCATTTAGTTTCTCTAGTAGGAGAGGGGAAAATAATAAACAACAGAGATGTGGTAGTTCTAAGTGATACAAGCCCAAGTGTTTTATATTTTCAGAAATTCAGGTGTACCAATATCATTTATTTTCCAAGATTCCGAATTATTCCACAATGACATTTTGTCATACATAAATGGATTCACCATCTATTCACCCACATTTTTGGGGAAAACATAACATATACATCAATTATGCTTTATAACAACATGGCAATCACGTGACATTCTTATATATAAATACTAAGTGTCAGATTCATCATAGATCAACTTATTCTTAAAAGAAAAATAAAGCTTAATCTTATACACAGTTCTATACTTCTGATAAAGCTTTCATTGTATAAATCAAGTAAGCACAAAGTTCATATAACCCAGTAAAAATTCTCTATTAGCAACAAGCGCGTACTGTTAGAAAAGTTGTATTCTTCTAATGGCATTTCTAAATTTTATCTCAGGTACCACTCACTATTGGCTAAGCTAATACCATGAGTCAAGATTGCTAGATATAGTGGTAATCTCGAAAACAATGCATGCCAGAGGTTCATCAGATTCATGCATGTCAGATTCATCAATGCATGTAATCTCGAAATCAAATAAATATCAAAACTACCAAAACAATTAATGCATGTCAGATTCATCATATACAAACAAATATACCAATGACAATTACCAAAAGATTCATCTCCTGACTCCCTTTTAAAAAAAAACAATGAAAAATCCCAATTTTTTTGTGTCACATCAATCACACACTCCCAACCCCTTTGTACACAAAAAAAAATCAACAAGTCAAACAGAAAAAAAAAAAACGTATTCCCATAGTAAAAGTTAAAGGAAGCCTCCCTTTCCCATCATTCCCATCATATAAAAAAAATCCATCCCATCATAAAGGAAAACTCATCTCTTTCTCGTAAAGGAAAACTCATCTCTTTCTCGTAAAGGAAAACTCATATAAGAAAATCCATCCCATCACATTATGACACAAAAGAAAACGAAAGGAAAAACGAGGAAATAAAATACAGAGACTCACCTCTTTCTTTTTGTTTTTTTGTTTTTCTCCAACTTCCTTCCTCCCTCTTTTCTTCTCCTCCCTCTCTCTCTTTTTTTTTTTTTTTTTTTTTTTTTACGGCGAGAGAACACATAAAACAATTTAACCCTATTTATTCCTACCAATTAGGGCTTTGCTCGAGGTTAAGGACACCCCACTTTCTACTTGATGCCACCGCATATTAAATAAAATTAAAATTAAATAAATAAATAATTAATTAATTAAAAAGTATTATATATTAAATTAGGGTCGTTACATTATACACACCTTAAAAGGAATCTCGTCCCGAGATTCACTGGATGAAGAGCTTCGGATGCAACTGTTTCACTCTGTCCTCTAGCTCCCAAGTTACATCATTCTCTTTTTCACTCCATTGGACTTTCACCAGATTCACTATCCTTCTACGGAGCTGTTTCACATCACGATCCACAATCTTGATTGGTTGTACTACTTGGGTGAAGTCGTCATTAATCTCAATTTTTGTGGGTTGGACGATGTCAGCAGGATCCTTCACACACTTCCTCAGCATGGAGATGTGAAACACATCATGAACAGCTGATATGCTCGGGGGCAGAGCGAGTCTATAGGCCAAACTCCCTACCCGAGCAATGATCTCAAATGGTCCCACAAATCTAGGACTTAACTTCCCTTTCTTACCGAACCTCAATACACCGCGCATAGGTGAAACCTTAAGAAAAACAAGGTCCCCAACCTGAAATTCTATCGCCTTACGCTTCCGATCGGCATAACTCTTCTGTCGGCTTTGAGCAGTTTTGATCCGCTCTCTAATAATCTGCACCTTCTCCGATGTCTCCCTAACCATCTCTGGCCCCAACAAGACCGTGTCGCCTACCTCCGCCCAGCAGGATGGTGATCGACAAGGCCTCCCATATAAAGCCTCAAACGGGGCCATGCCAATACTAGAATGGTAACTGTTGTTATAAGAAAACTCTATGATAGGTAAATAATCCTCCCAACTACCTCCAAAATCGAGCACACATGCCCGAAGCATATCCTCTAAAATCTGATTCACCCGCTCCGTCTGACCATCAGTCTGAGGATGATAAGCTGTACTCAAATCTAGTCTAGTCCCCATGACTTGCTGGAAACTCTTCCAAAACTCAGCTACAAACAATGGATCGCGGTCAGACACAATGGACACTGGTACTCCGTGAAGCCTAACTACCTCACGGATGTATCGTCTGGCTAGTTGTTCGGTAGTACGGTGCACCCCAACCGGAACAAAGTGAGCGGATTTAGTCAAACGGTCAACTATACCCCAAATTGACTCGTTACCTCGTCGGGTCTTCGGTAAACCATCTATAAAGTCCATAGATATATTTTCCCATTTCCAGACAGGAATCTCTAGCGGTTGCATTAAACCTGAGGGCCGCTGATGCTCGGCCTTCACTTGTTGACAAGTGAAACACCGTGATACATAATCTCCCACATCCTTCTTCATGCCATCCCACCAGAAAGTTCGCTTCAGGTCATGGTACATTTTTGTGCCTCCCGGGTGAATGGTAAAACGTGACTTATGAGCCTCATCCATAATTTCTTTCTTCAATCCCTCAATCTCAGGCACACAAAGTCTCTCGTGAAATCTCAAACCACCGTCGGACTCAACTGACCACATGGAGGGACAATCATCTAGGTTATCGAGCACCAAATCTTCCAATTTGCTCATCAACCGAGGATCCTTAGTTTGCTCCTCTAAAACCCTGCTGATCAAAGAAGGTCGAACAGATAAACTACCAACATAAGCCGTGTTTGCTCCCTGGACAAACTGAACACCACAAGAAGAAATAGTCTCAAGAGACTTCCACTCCTCTACCATGAGTGAAGCCATAAGGGTGTGTCGCCGACTGAGAGCATCGGCTACTACGTTTCCCTTACCTGGGTGGTAAAGGATCTCAAAATCATAACTGCTAATGAACTCCACCCACCTTTGTTGTCTCATATTCAACTCCTTCTGCGAAAACAAATACTTAAGACTTTTGTGATCTGTGAACAACTCAAAATGCTCCCCATAAAGGTAGTGTCGCCACATCTTCAAAGCAAACACAACTGCCGCTAATTCCAAGTCATGGGTAGGATATCGCCTCTCATGAGGCTTCAATTGTCGTGAGGCGTACGACACAACTTTCTGATTCTGCATCAGTACACAACCCAGACCTGTGCCACTGGCATCAATGAAGACCACCAACTTTCCACCTTGCACTGGGATGGTCAGGATGGGCGCAGTAGTTAATCGGTGTTTCAACTCCTGAAAATCCTTTTCACACTCATTAGTCCAAATAAACTGGACATTATTGCGGGTCAACTTAGTCAACGGTGCAGCGATAAGAGAAAACTTCTCTATAAATCGTCTATAGTACCCAGCCAACCCCAAGAAGCTTCTCACCTCCGTTGCATTAGTAGGTTGTTTCCAATCTTTCACTGCTTTCACCTTATCAGGATCAACTGTTATCCCCTGACTAGAAACAACATGCCCTAAGAATTTTACTTCTTTTTCCCAAAAATGGCACTTGCTAAATTTTGCATATAATTTCTGATCTCTCAAGGTCTGCAACACTGTTCTGAGATGTTCCCTATGCTCTGCTTCATTACGAGAGTAAACCAAAATGTCATCGATAAAGATAATGACGAATTTGTCCAAGTATGGTCGAAAGATCCGGTTCATCAGATCCATGAAAAAGGCGGGGGCATTTGTCAAACCAAAAGGCATGACTGGAAACTCATACAACCCATATCTCGTACGAAAAGCCGTGAGAGGAATATTATCTTCTTCGATACCCATCTGATGATATCCAGTTCTTAAGTCAAACTGAGAAAACACTACTGCTCCCCTCAACTGATCAAGAAGATCGTCAATTCGAGGCAATGGGTACTTGTTTTTTATAGTCTTTTTGTTCAGCTCCCTATAGTCAATACACATCCTCAAGGTACCATCCTTCTTCGAAACGAAAATGGCGGGTGCTCCCCATGGAGAGTTACTCGGACGTATGAACCTGGTTCATACACACCTTAAAAGGATTACACATATATACATTAACATGAACAAACATGTCAATAAGTATGGCCAAAACAAACAAAACACCAAGAAAATTACCCTTTTTGCAACATATCGTCCAACTGGACTTTCATCTCGTTCAACTCCTTTGGTGCCATCCGGTACACTGCCTTAGAGATAGGAGCGGTTCCAGGTATTAAATCGATTCGAAACTCAACTTCTCGCCTAGGCGGCAAGCCGGGGATTTCCTGAAATACATCTTCATAATCTCTTACCACGTCTACATCTCGAATCTCTCTCTCTGACGTCCCCACCAAGTACAGAAAACTAGACATTACTGACTCTTCACAATGTCCACAAGTGTGAGAAACAGGGGGCATGCCTGGTGCATGAATGGAAACTATCTTCTTTGCACAATCTAGGGTGACTAAGTTCTTACGCAACCAATCCATTCCCAAAATCACATCAAAGCCCTCAAAGTCAAGCACAATCAAGTCGACAAGGAATACTTTGTCGATGAAGGAAATCTTAAAATTTCTACATATTTCATTTAGTGTCACTGAGCCTCCTAAAGGGGTGGTAACACATAATGGTATAGCAAGTGGCAAAACTTTAAACATTAATCGATTAACCAAACGTCGAGATATAAAAGAGTAGGATGCACCAGTATCAAATAACACCTTCATATTAGAGATAGGAAAATCAAAAATACCTTGAACGTTTTCCTGATCTGGTAAGGTAGCAAATACACGCCCTTGGGTGGGTTGACCTTGCCTATTCTGAAGCGCGTTCCTACCTTTACGACAATCTCGCATTCGATGACCTGGTTTCCCACAAGTGTAGCAGATCAGTGTGCGCTCCCCTGATGCTGTTTGGGCAGTATGATTCTGCTGATCCTGATAACCTTGTCTCTGGTTACCCTGACGATGGAATTGGTTCCCATTCTGTCTTTGATACTGATTACCATCCTGTTTCTGGGAATGGTCATACCCCTGCCTCTGAGACTGATTTCCACCCTGACGGTGAAACTGGTTTCCTCCCTGCTGTTGGTTCTGAAACTGTCGACCCCTTTGCCCTTGATCATAAGGACGGAAACGGCTACGGTCACCACGAAAAATCACGCGACGCACCCTGATGACGAGTGTTTCCTGACACCTCACCCAACTTCTGCTTGCCTTTCTCTCTACCCTCATGATACATCTTGTTCTGTTCCTCGTATTTCAATGCTAAATCCAAAACTCTATCAAAACTCTCTCTGTCAGCGGTGAGAAGAGCCCTCGACAGGTAGTGATGCAAACCCCCAATAAACTTGGCATTTTTCTTTTCTGAGGTGTCTACCAAATACGGAGCATAACGGGACAACTCGTTAAACTTCGTGACATACTGTTCCACCGTCATATTCCCAGTCTGCTTCAACATATTAAACTCCGCAGCCCATTGCGCCTTAACTGCATTAGGCACAAATCTATTCTCAAATCTATCTTTAAAGTCCTCCCACGTCATAACCGCAACATCAACGGAGGGTAGTAAATCCTCCCACCAGTAACTAGCAGCACCATCCAAGTGATGTGCAGCTAACTCTTGTTTTTGGACTTCAGTGAGTTGCATTCTCCTGAAAACGGTCTCACAGCTCTGAACCCAGACATCTGCATCTCTCGGATTTTCTCCGGTGAACCTCTTTCCACCCAAAGTCCCGAACTCCTTAACCCTTCTAGCAAAAGGGTCACCCTGACTGTTATTCTGTTGCAATCCCTGTAGCAACTGCATCATCATGGCCTGACTCAACTGAATAGTATTATCACCATGGCCATTTCCATTTTCATTGCCACCCTCATTTGGAACGACGTTCCCACTACTTCCACTTCCGTTCCCATTTGGGTTCTGACGAGTATGTCTTCCGGCCATATCCTTCAATAAAAATGGAAATGATTAGACACTCCATAAGATCCATAAAAACCTCTACAGCTTACCCATAACCACATTCCGAGGATCCCCTAGACTCTCCCTAGCCTAGGGTAAACTGTGCTCTGATACCAAACTGTCACGCCCAGATTTTCGAGAAAAACGAAAATCCCAAATATCCACGTAGGATTATCCGTTTTCCCAAAAGTCGGGACATGAATTTTCATTCACGAAAATAACAGTTGACATCCACGAGAAATAATGAATTTTGCACAATTTACCAAATAGAGGGAAAAAAACACAACTGATCTAAAAGTCCATCAAAGGAAGAAAATTTTTAAAACTCGTAGAGCCAACGCTAACAAGTTCAACACTTTACGAAAGTATCCCTCAACAAAATAATGAATAACTCCGAATTCAAATTATAAGAATTAAACTAACACCTACAAATAGAAAGATCTAATCTTTCGAACACGCGCAACTCCCAGCAATGCTCGTCACGTATGGTACGAAATGCTCTAAGCCCGCCCGAGATTACTGTATCCTGAAAATGAGCTAGTCGGCTACATTCCCGAAGGAATGTACCCAAGAAGCCAAAGCCCACTTGGGTCAGCAATAAAGCTGGTGTGAAATCTCTTTATTTCCCCAAAAATCAATAAAATCGCACATGATAACCATCAAGCTAAATACAAACAACAAACCATCACACCAATAGGTAGTTCCTCAACGAGGCAAAGGTGTGATGTAAGAAAACACAGCTCCGAGAATTTAGTTCCTCAACGAGGCAATCATATCATCATCATAATATGTAAATATGCATTTACCTGTACTTACCCTATAGGAGTTGACCATGGCAAGTCGGACCTGCAGAAATATTAGTAGACTTGCCATCCTGCATAAAAAGAATTAGAAACAATGCAACATCATTTATTCTTTTTATTTGAATTAGGTTCATCTTTTTAACGGATTGATCACTTAGACGATACCACATTCGCACCACCTCCGTGCCGAACATACATGCCCGTATGCCTCTCTCATATAAAGGAGGACTACTCCGTCATCCATGCCTAAGTGGGGACATCACATACAGGCATGCATCGCGGATACCCCTAACTATATGAGTACCAAAAGCCACTCTTGGGCTATCAATGCGCATAACTCACGTCACATTTTTGACGGATAAATTATCAAAGCCTATTTTAGGCATACAAACTCACCACATTTCCGCAAGACTAACCCGAAGGTTATTTTAGTTTCTCTAGTAAGAAATGGGTGCCCCAACTCCGCAAGACGACCCACTGGTCATTTAGTTTCTCTAGTAGGAGAGGGGAAAATAATAAACAACAGAGATGTGGTAGTTCTAAGTGATACAAGCCCAAGTGTTTTATATTTTCAGAAATTCAGGTGTACCAATATCATTTATTTTCCAAGATTCCGAATTATTCCACAATGACATTTTGTCATACATAAATGGATTCACCATCTATTCACCCACATTTTTGGGGAAAACATAACATATACATCAATTATGCTTTATAACAACATGGCAATCACGTGACATTCTTATATATAAATACTAAGTGTCAGATTCATCATAGATCAGCTTATTCTTAAAAGAAAAATAAAGCTTAATCTTATACACAGTTCTATACTTCTGATAAAGCTTTCATTGTATAAATCAAGTAAGCACAAAGTTCATATAACCCAGTAAAAATTCTCTATTAGCAACAAGCGCGTACTGTTAGAAAAGTTGTATTCTTCTAATGGCATTTCTAAATTTTATCTCAGGTACCACTCACTATTGGCTAAGCTAATACCATGAGTCAAGATTGCTAGATATAGTGGTAATCTCGAAAACAATGCATGCCAGAGGTTCATCAGATTCATGCATGTCAGATTCATCAATGCATGTAATCTCGAAATCAAATAAATATCAAAACTACCAAAACAATTAATGCATGTCAGATTCATCATATACAAACAAATATACCAATGACAATTACCAAAAGATTCATCTCCTGACTCCCTTTTAAAAAAAAACAATGAAAAATCCCAATTTTTTTGTGTCACATCAATCACACACTCCCAACCCCTTTGTACACAAAAAAAATCAACAAGTCAAACAGAAAAAAAAAAAACGTATTCCCATAGTAAAAGTTAAAGGAAGCCTCCCTTTCCCATCATTCCCATCATATAAAAAAAATCCATCCCATCATAAAGGAAAACTCATCTCTTTCTCATAAAGGAAAACTCATATAAGAAAATCCATCCCATCACATTATGACACAAAAGAAAACGAAAGGAAAAACGAGGAAATAAAATACAGAGACTCACCTCTTTCTTTTTGTTTTTTTGTTTTTCTCCAACTTCCTTCCTCCCTCTTTTCTTCTCCTCCCTCTCTCTCTCTCTTTTTTTTTTTTTTTTTTTTTTACGGCGAGAGAACACATAAAACAATTTAACCCTATTTATTCCTACCAATTAGGGCTTTGCTCGAGGTTAAGGACACCCCACTTTCTACTTGATGCCACCGCATATTAAATAAAATTAAATAAATAAATAATTAATTAATTAAAAAGTATTATATATTAAATTAGGGTCGTTACACAAGTCTTTAAAGGCCTCTAACGTTCATTTTCCTGACCAACAATACTAGTCCTGACACCATGCTTCCGATGCAATGAAAAGAACGAGTTCTGATGACAGTGTAGGCAAACCTGTTTTCTCTTTGCAAAGTCACAATAAGAGAGATGAAGATGACATCAACAGTCGATGATAAGATAATCTCAGATCTATTCGGTGTTGGGTGAACCCTTTAGGTATTACTGCGGCTCCTCTGTTTCTGTATTCTAAAAAATTGAGATTACGTCAATGAAGGTAGAAGAATTTACAGTTCTGTTGAGAAAGTTGAACACAACTACTCATTTTGGTAAGTTGAACACAACTACTCATTTTGATTCTTTTAATTTGACCTGTTTGAACAATTTAAAAAAATAAGAAAATTTACATTTCTTTCAAAAAAAATAAGAAGATATTTGCAATCACACTGATCTTTATCTTCTTACTTCTTAGTAAATGGTGCATGCATTGTTAGGACACCTCCTGCACTTGGGTTGATTCGAAATCACAGTGGACACAACTGTATGAGCTCTTAGTGCCCTATACAATGCTTGTGGCATGATTTTTAGGGCACCATAACTATAATGATTCATGTCTGAATCAGGTCATCGAAATTTTACAAACTCTACAATACATGTGGCACATGCAGTGATCTGAGGATATTCAACGGATCACCTCTATTTTGGGTTTAGTTTGCCTACAAATACTAAACGCGGCTGAAAAAAGGTGCCATAAGGTTTGGAGGAGAGGCAGTACTAGAGAGTTTTTTAACCCAAAGCTTCTGACTTCTATCATTTTCTCCTCTTCCTCGCATCTTCTCCAAATAGAGAAAGGCTAGCAAAGTACATTGAATCCCTCTTGCATTATTTGCAACATATGTTGTTGGAATGGAAGGTATGTAGTTATCGCATTTGGCATGCAATGAGTTTCAACATAAAAATTGTTTGGTCACATTTTGACAAACTGGCATGCAATAAAGAACAACATTGTTCCCCAAAACGTCTCTTGAAATACAACCACGATTCTACAAACTGCATTAGGTAAATAATTCAATTCAATTATTTTACAAATGGCATGTTCCAAGAGTTCTTGGGAGTTTTGAAGTTTGATACTTTGCTTCATCATACATAATTTTCGACAATAGTAGAAGTATTGCTTCATCATTATAGTAGAAGTATACAAAGTCATTACATGTTGAGTAGATCTGCTAATAATCGATGCAATAACCACAACAATCATAAATTTGATTGAGATGATGTAGATGTGAGAGTATGTTGAATGGAGCTGGATGACTTCTGCAAGTTCTCAATGGTACATGTAGGAGGGTCTTGAAAAGGGTTGGGTGGCATTTGCAAGTCTTCGACGGGTTTTTGTAGCATTTCAACAACCATACTCATTGAAGGACGAGTTGCTGGATGTGTTTGTATGCACCATAGCCCAACTGTCATCATCTTTCTGATACTTTCTTCCTCAAATGAGTCATCGATTTCACCTAATCCAACACTCCCTTGTTGCTCCAAGCGATTGTAAATCCATTGCGGGAAATAAATCTCACTTGTCTTCGCTGTGGGATCAATGTTCTTTCTCCCTCCAACCATTTCTAGCACCATCATTCCATAGCTATAAACATCGGATTTTGAAGAAACACCCCCAAAATTCCTACAACAAATCTCTGGTGCAATATAACCTATGGTACCTCGGGCATTGAGCATTGAAACAGTACTCTCCCTTGTCGGGCAAAGTTTGGCCAACCCAAAATCCGAGATCTTTGGACAAAAGTCCTTGTCTAGAAGAATGTTATGAGGTTTAATATCAAAATGCAGAATGCGAGTAGTACAACCACGATGTAAATATTCTAACCCGTTAGCGATTCCCAAAGCAATTTGATGCAACTTTTCCCATCCTAAAGGGTGTGTTGAGCTTGGGCTTTTCTCATCGTATATGAACTTTTCAAGTGATCCATTGGGCATGTATTCATAAACAAGAGCTCGTTTAGACCTTTCAAAGCAAAATCCAATAAGACTAACAATATTGACATGGTTAGTCCTACTGATTGCAGCAAGTTCATTGACGAAATCTTCTCCATTACCTTTGGATTCAGTCAAAACCTTAACAGCCACCAAGCGCCCATCCCTAAGTTTGCCTTTGAAAACACTTCCATAGCCTCCTTGGCCTAGTTTATCCTTGAAGCCATTGGTAATTTTTTTTAAATTTGAATATGTGTGTCGATGAAGAGCAAGAGGTCCGTGTCCATAGTTTTCAAAAAACGCTTCCACATTGAAGTTCTTTATGTTTTTGGTACTCCATCTACAGAACATTAGAGAGCACTTGGATGAAATACTCCTCCTATATATTATTAGTACGATTAAAGTAACCAACGCTACAGTTACAACCGATACACCTGTACGTGATACAAAAAAAAAAAAAAAAACTATTTAGTTAATTCAATCATATAACATTAACTATCTCTATAGTTTGGATGTCCATCTTTGTTGAGGTTTTGTGGACCTTACCAAATATGATTCTCTTTCTGTGTACCACAAAAGACCCAGCTCTTGTCCTCCACTCACCTACAGAAAACACAGGACTTGTCGTCAGCTCATCTACAAAAAACCCAGCACTTATTTTTATTCCAAACTTGGAAATTTTTCTGAACGTCTCCAAAACATTGGATCTCTCTTTGATTTTAAAATTTTAACGTTCATAAAAATAGAAGAATTTGCAACATGGGGCAATGTTATGGCACGCCAACAATTAACGTTCATGTGTTGCTATTATCATTTCGAGACTATCAACATTAATCTATTATAAGCAGATTACCTGCAGGAATTGGACAGCTAAATAGTAGTCAAACAAATAAATAGTAGATTCATGAATTTGCTGCACATAAGAATATATCTTATCATCTAGATAACCTGTTTTTGATTAGTCTAATTAAAAGAAAACTTGAGTCAGGTAGCTCCTTGTATCATTCATAGAAATCAGTAAATGAAAAGCTAGGGGACCGGTGATGAGATAAAAAGATGGCAATCCAGCTAGATAAGGTTTCTTATCTTCTTCTCTCATCTAAAATGGCCCCATTATATAGAATGAACAAACAAGAAACACATACCTCCATGGTTGCTTGATGTGTTGTTAGTCCTTGTACTAGGATTGCCATCTACAACTCCAGGTGGCGCTGAAGAAGGTGTCTCGGTTGATGATTCATAAAATAGATAATTCTCATATCTTATAATACAAGTTGTCGACCGAATCTGAGCTCCTATACTCTTTTGAAAACCCGTTGTATTCGTTCGAAATTCATACATAGCTTGCAAGCATCTTAGACAATCAGTCTCAGACAAGTCCCTATTGCACTGCACCAAACCATACAAACTACCACGGTCACCAAAGAGAGCTCCTCCTATTGCAAATTTTGAAGGATCAGAGGCTGCTTGAGAAGATAGATTATTCATCAATTCTCGCAACACTCTGTTAAACAACACTGGGTTCGTTGTGTTTTGTTCATTATGGAGATGGACTACTATTTCAAGATTTGGCTTGGAGAAGATTGGATGATCAGCATATTGTAACATGCAGAAGTTATAAAACAGCACTGCTTCCTTATTATTTGGGCACTGTTGGAGGATCTCCCTAGTGGAGGCACTGGCACAAGTTCGACAAACTTGATAAGAAACATCACCTTTACATTGAAGTAGTCCATAAACTTGGTTCGGTCTAGCCCCAGAAATTGTGGTGTAGAACCCAATAGGAGTGATGTTTGAAGCTAGAGTAGTGAGGACGTGGTTTAGATTGGATCTGTATTGGCTTCCTAGAGTGTAATCGGAAGTAGTGTTGCATACATGCGTCATATAATCTTGGGCATTTGTGGTGATAGTGAGAATAAAGAAGAGAAGACAAGTGAGGAGGAATGAATATAGGATTTGTGAAGGTTTAGATGACATGGTTGGAATGAAAAGTGATGGATAAGTTGAGGATATGAAGAGATGATGAAGAAGAAAATGAATTGAGCGGTAAAGGTTCAGATTAATAAACGCAAGTGTTTACAAGTCAAAGTCTTGGACATGCTTTAAAAGCTGATACTGATGTATAACAAAATAATAAGCTTCCTTGCTTTGAAAAAGACGTGCACATGCATTTTCTGCATTTTTGGAGTCTGTCTTTTTAGAATGAACATCAATTTTTCTATAATTTTTCGGTTTTACAGAGATAAGTAATATACAAGGAAATAGACACTTCAAAAATATACAAATTGAAATTTGTTTTGCTATACATGAGGATGAAAATCTAGCCAAGTTCAAGGCTACTTTTCATTTACGGGCCATATCTTCGCTTGCTAATTACGATGTAGTTCCACTTATTTGTAGTTGTATATATATATATATATATAAGCATATAGACAGACTATAGTAGTTTCAGTCCACTTCATATGTGATAAATGACAATAAATCTGTGTTTCACTAAATCATCATGCACCTTTCTGCATATCAACATGATCCACCCCATTTTTATTTATTACCTAATTAAATACGGATGTACTTTGTCATCTGTTAACCTACAAGTAAAGACTAAATTACATAAACCTTCGATTGGTATAGTTGATGCTTCTCACCAAGTAATCAACTTTTGCAATAGATAAGATTGGATTTTGTGACGATCCCCCTCCCGCACTGTACAGATACTGTCCGCTTTGGGCTACCATCCGGCCCTCACGGGT
Organism: Berberis vulgaris; assembly: GCA_963556465.1. Taxonomy (NCBI): domain Eukaryota; kingdom Viridiplantae; phylum Streptophyta; class Magnoliopsida; order Ranunculales; family Berberidaceae; genus Berberis; species Berberis vulgaris. The sequence continues at coordinate 1,599,850 of OY747128.1, read as the reverse complement.
TTAAAAGACCTCTATACAATGGGGAGATGACCCTGCACATATAAAGATCATCATCCTTCCCTACCCAGGCGATATGGGACTATGTTTCTCCTTGGTAGCTAGTCCAACTCCTCTTGGGATCCACGGGCCTATTGGGCCTATTGGGCTCCAACCCTCCCCCTCAAGTCCGCCCACACAAGGGTCTCACAATCCACCCCCCTTAAGGCCCAATGTGAGACCCTTGTGTGGGCGGACTTGAGGGGGAGGGTGAGGGTGAGGGTTGGAGCCCAATAGGCCCAACAGGCCCGTGGATCCCAAGAGGAGTTGGGCTAGCTACCAAGGGGAAACATAGTCCCATATCGCCTGAGTAGGGAAGGATGATGATCTTTATATGTGCAGGGTCATCTCCCCATTGTATAGAGGCCTTTTAAAGCCGTGAGGGCCGGATGGTAGCCCAAAGCGGACAGTATCTGTACAGTGCGGGAGGGGGGTCGTCACAGTTTGGTATCAGAGCCTGACCCAGCCGAAAGTGTGCCACGTGGAGGTGGGCCCTCGGGCAACGTGGACGTTGTGCCTGTGTGGCCAACGAGGACGTTGGGCCTTAAGGGGGGTGGACTGTGAGACCCTTGTGTGGGCGGACTTGAGGGGGAGGGTGAGGGTGAGGGTTGGAGCCCAATAGGCCCAACAGGCCCGTGGATCCTAAGAGGAGTTGGGCTAGCTACCAAGGGGAAACATAGTCCCATATCGCCTGGATAGGGAAAGATGATGATCTTTATATGTGCAGGGTCATCTCCCCATTGTATAGAGGCCTTTTAAAGCCGTGAGGGCCGGATGGTAGCCCAAAGCGGACAGTATCTGTACAGATGGCCGGATGGTAGCCCAAAGCGGACAGTATCTGTACAGTGCGGGAGGGGGGTCGTCACACCCAACGTCCTCGTTGGCCACACAGGCACAACGTCCACGTTGCCCGAGGGCTCACCTCCACGTGGCACACTTTCGGCTGGGTCAGGCTCTGATACCAAACTGTGACGACCCCCCTCCCGCACTGTACAGATACTGTCAGCTTTGGGCTACCATCCGGCCCTCACGGCTTTAAAAGGCCTCTATACAATGGGGAGATGACCCTGCACATATAAAGATCATCATCCTTCCCTACCCAGGCAATATGGGACTATGTTTCCCCTTGGTAGCTAGTCCAACCCCTCTTGGGATCCACGGGCCTGTTGGGCCTATTGGGCTCCAACCCTCACCCTCACCCTCACCCTCCCCCTCAAGTCCGCCCACACAAGGGTCTCACAGGTTTCCATTGGAACAGTTGGTACCAAAGCCTCGGTATCCGCAGTATACTTTAGGGCCATGCTCGTCCTACGACCAGAAAGGATAACTGAAATTAACTCCGTTGCTTCCACAACTGAAAGATGTACAAAATTGGTGTCCTTAAGTTTTATGTCCCATTGACGATCACTATGATTTATGTAGTTATTTAAGTTTAAGTGAGTTATATCTCAATTTGAGGTTGACAATATTTGGGATTGTATTTTTTTGTGATGGACAATTTATTGAGTATATGAAAATTAATTTAATTTTGTTCAGGTTTAAGATGTTTATAATTTGCCAAATCTTAAAATTAATATAATTTTATTATAAAAGTAATATAATGACAAAAAAAAGTATATGCCAAATCTTAAAATTAATATAATTTTATTATAAAAAATTCATTTTTCAATTTTATTTTGTTAGCCACGGCAATCTGCCCGTCGCTAATGGCTATTTCTATTTGGGACTTAGCGACGGCACCAAGCCGTCACTAACTAGCCACGGCAATATGCCCGTCGCTGATAGTTATTTTTATTCGGTACTTAGCGACGGCACGAAGCCGTCACTAACTAGCCACGGTAATCTGGTCATCGCTGATGGGCATTTCTATTCGGTACTTAGCGACGGCACGAAGCCGTCACTAACTAGCCACGACAATCTGTCCGTCGCTGATGGTCATTTTTATTCGGGACTTAGCGACGACATCATACCGTCGCTAGCTAGCCACGGCAATCTGCCCGTCGCTAATATGTATTTGAATTTGGAAATTAGCGACGACACTTTTCAAATTAGCGACGGTGTTTAGCTGTCGCCAATTAGCCACGGCTATTTTGCCGTTGCTGATTAAAATAGCGACGATAATTGTTACTATGGGATTGCGACGGTTGTTTTGCCGTCGCTGATTCCTTTTAGCTACGGTTTTGGGTCAATTAGCAACGGATTTTAGCCGTTGCTGATGTCAATTTTTTTTGTAGTGTTTGATTGAGACGATGAAACTGCAAGCAATTCCAATAACAAGTACAATGAGATTTTGTAATTGCTGGAACATGATTGATCCTCTTCTGAATTGTAGTAACAACCCGAATTACACAACACGCTTTGGTTGATGGCATACTTGAATGTTGTGATAAGCCATGCATGACTTTAGTAATTGTGTTGATTTTTCCAAGTCTTTGTTAAGTCAATTTGCGATTATTATCACATTGTGATTGATAACAGCCACTTACTTCCTATTCAAAATATCCCAACCTTTTATTCTATGGCCACTAGTTAGTAGGGTTGTCAAGGTTTTTCTTGAGATTTAACTCATTTTATGTTCTTTATATTGGTGGACACTCGTCAGAATGGGTAATTAGTATTATTAATATATTTTAATTTGTAACTCTTCATTGTGTTACAAGTCTTGTAACAAAAAAAAATGTTAGTAATTATTGACTTAAAATTACTATGTATATATATTATTTATAAAAATAACTAAGAAAAAAAATTTAGTTAAACAAACAAATGGTCAACCGGAAATTTAAAAAAAAAATTGTTGTTGATGTGTTTATACATATTGACTCCAATAGGGGTAGAAAACTCTTATCGACACCCTGTGGCTAATTTTATTGAATAACTGTAGTGGTGATATGTGTTAATTGTCATACACTGAATAACCATAGAGTTCATTTGCTAGTCACAAGCGTTAGCAAATTCATTTTATTACTATGTTTTTGTAATAGAATTAGGTTTAGGGTTTAGCTTCTTATAAATGAGGGCAATATTGATTTTTGTGAGAAAATGAAGTATACCTAATTCAATAATAAGTACCTAATTATTTTAACATTCTAAGACAAGAAAATTGGGATTTTTGGACTAATGTTTATTTCTTCTATAATTTGTGGTTATCTATATTGATAACCTATTCAGTGAGTGACCTTGTATCAGTTAATCTACCATACGTTACTTCTCGAATTGACTAATGAGATTTTCCTATTCCTTTATGCTCGTTGAAAGAGAGTACCAATTACCAATAAACCTTTGATTGATGAAATGCTAATTTGCCAATTTACAAACTTACTACTATATCATATCGTCAGGCACCTTCTGTGTATTTATTTTTCTTTCTGGCCGTGTAAATTAAGCTAGTTACAACCAAGGATTGTGATTTTTTTTTTCGAGTTAATTTCGGTGTCTTGATTTTAAGAAATATTTTGGTGTGTAAAGAAAAAACGTAAAAATTTTGAGATGAAATAAATATGAAACCAATATATAATTAGAAAATTAGGGGGTGATTTCAAAATAGTAGAAGAAATGATAATTAGAAAATGTGGTTTCAAAAATTAATAAATAATTAAAAAATGATAATTAGAAAAAATCATAAAATTTATGAAACAAAACCCCGACAATTTTCAAAAAAACCCACAAAATGTACTTTTTGGTAATTGGCTTTTGTATTTTAACGAAATTTACAAAAAACCTCAAAATTTTATAAAAAAAACCCTAAAGAAATATTTTTTTCGCCATTTTTTCTTTTCGTAATTTAAAAAAAATGAACATTTCGCTAATCTCATTCCTTGATTACCAAAAATTGGTTTACTTGGGTTTGGGGGTTTATAATGGTGGTGGAACCCAGTAGTGGGTGGTGGTGTTACGGAGCAACACTCGAATCCGATTGCAAATGGAAACTCTCTCATGAGTCCCTTCTCCACTCGAGTCGTTCATCATCGTCTCTATTAAGTCAATTTGTTAAGTCAATTTGCGATTATTATCACCTTGTGATTGATAACAGCCACATACTTCCTATTCAAAATATCTCAACCTTTTATTCTATGGCCACTAGTTAGTAGGGCTGTCAAGTCTTTGTTAAGTCAATTTGTCATGATTATCATCCTATGATTGATAACAACCACTTAATTTCTATTCAAAATACGAAAAATGATTTTTAAGGCATACGTCTTTACAAAATAGATCATTTAGATATCGTAGTTGATGTAATAACTAATTTAGGCTTACTTTTATACTTTTATAACTGACAAGGATTGTTTTATTAATTCAGGTTAACTAATAAAATTATAGGACATATTTATCTTTCATAAATAAATAAAAAAACATAATTTTATACTTTTATGATCAAGAATGACTCTTTTATTAATTATTCTAATTATGAACAACAAATTATAAATTTTTAAAATTTTTCATTGACTAACAAGTTAATCAAATTATTATGCTAAGGTTTGGTAAACTTTTCATAATGTAGTTAATGATGATTATAAATTTGATTTTAATTAATAATAAAATCAATTGATTAACTTGTCATAACTTTTTACATTCCAATGGAATTATAACCAAGGATTGTGATTTCATTTTTCGAGTTAATTTCGGTCTCCTGATTTTAACAAATATTTCGATGTATAAAGAAAAAATGTAAAAATTTCGAGGATAAAGGAAATATATATAATGAATTTCAAGAATATATTAAATATGTAATATAAAATAAAATAAGATGCAAGTAAATAAATGTATTAAACATATTAAATGAAAAAAATACCTATAATTAGAAAACCTGGGTTAGTTTCAAACATCAATATATAAGTAGAAGAAATATTAATTAGGAAATTAGGGGGCGGTTTAAAAAATCAATAAATAATTAGACTAAATGATAATTAGAAAAAAACTCGAAATTTAAGAAAAAATCCTGAAATGTTTCGAAAAAAATCCTCGAAAAATGTAATTTTTAGTATTTGTGTTTTTGTAATTTTACAAAAAAAATAAATTTATGAAAAACCATGAAATTTATGAAGAAACCTCGAAAATTTTCGAAAAAATCTTTGAAAAAAATGTATTTTTTTCTTTCGTAATTTCAAAAGAAAAAAAATTTGTATAATTTTGTGAAATCACTACCCTTGTTGTTGCCACACTTACAACTTCTCTGTTAATTTTTTTTAGCATCAATGTCCTAAGTATTGAAGGTAGGAAAGAAACTTGACACACAGAGAGTGTCTAATTTTTTTTTTAAAAATAAATCATTAATAAAAAAATCATTGTTGATTATAAAAGTATAAAATTAGGTTTTTTATTTTTTTGGAAGGATATATAATTGTATGTCTTAACCTGGGTTAATGAAATAATCCTTGTTGGTCATAAAAATATAAAAATGGGTACAAATTAACCATTACATCAACTATAGTATCTAAATTGTTTATTTTGTGAAAAAGTAAGCTTTAAAACTCATTTATAAGTCAATTTGTGATTATTATCACCAAAAAAATCCTTTTGATTGATAACAGCCACTTACTTCCTATTTAAAATATGCCAACCTTTTTTTCTGTGGCCACTAGTTAGTATGGCTGTCTAGGTTTTTCTTGAGATTTGACTCATTTTTTGTCCTTTATTGGTGGTCAGTCGTCAAGATGGGTAATTAGTAATATTAATATATATCTTTTAATTTGTAATTCTTCATTGTGTTACAATTCGTGTAACATAAAAAAATGCTAATAATTATTGACTTAAGTTACTATTAGTAATTTTATGTATATATATTATTTATAAAAATAAATAAGAAAAAAATATTTAGTTAAACAAACAAATGTTCAACCGAAAATTAAAAAAAAAAATTATGTCGACACTAGTCCATCAAAATAGACGGCTGAGATCTCACATCAAAGAGTCCAGAAGCGAAAGAGGGAGAGAGTGAGAGAAAACCCGATTTCACAAACTTTTCTTCAACAAGGTCAATTTCATCTCTAACTCTCGCACTCGATTCGGTTGAGTTGTTGAATCTTGTAGATCGGAGTGAATGGACTCGTTGATTTCGATGAATTTTTTAGTCGTCTTTGTGGTTGATGTGTATTAGATCTAAGGATTTTAGGCGGAATTAGGTGGGTTTTGTGAAGCGATTGTGTTAAATGCAGAGGCAAACTAGGGCGATGGAGAGATCAAACACTATGAGGAGGGACAAGCGAAGTCTGGATCCAACTGAGGCTGAGGATAGACAGCCTAATAAGAAGCGCCCTGCTCTTAGGTGGGCTCGGGACGGGATGGGACGAGATGGACCCATCCTGTTCATTAGGGATCGGGACGGACTGGACGGGATAGACCTCATCCTGACCTTGTCCCATCTCAAACGGGATCGATCGGGACGGGACGGGATGAGACGATAAACACGTACTAAATAGTTCTCCAATAAAAAAATAAAAAAAAAAGTTTTATCTCACATTACTCACATACCAATAATGTCAAATTTATATACATATAACTTAAATCATAAATAATAATAGATATTAAATAATTAAATATATATATTAAACTTTTTTTTGGAAGACAAATAAATATTAAATTTCATTTAGAATTAATGATTCGATTCATTTAGATTTCATATAGAATTTCATCTTACATTGATTTAATTTCAACACATCCTAAACTTTAATTTAGAAGAGTATTTTTATATAAATTAATAATAATAAATATTAAATAAATAAATTCGGGACGGGATCGGGATGTGTTTGATCAATCCCAAAAGGACTCAAAAAAATCGGGACGGGACGGGTTCAGGATCGTGAGATGGGATGCCCACCCCTAAGTCTAACCCTAAAATTTATAATATATAGATTTACACTTCAATATTGATTGAAAGTGAAAATGGAGATAGTGACGAAGGTGTTTAGTACAAAATATTTAGCAAAAATTGTTACGAGTTTCACAGTTTACGCTTGGAAAATGGAGATTGGATTTTCACAGTTTCTAGACCAGGTACCAAATATCCAGTCCGTGACCTAGTCCATAAATGGCAATTCATTTCACCTGAATTGCCGGATGAATTCTATTTAATTATCGGTATCAATTGGTGCTGGTTTACCTGAAGCCAACATTTCAGCTGCATTTACAGGACTTTATCTTGGTACAAAAAACGATGCAATATCGTTACTAAACCAAGTATTTTCCAGGAGCAATTCTAGATGTCGAGGTGTTGGGCGAGGTTTTGGGCGAGGGATGGTGCGTCGCACGCGAGCAGCTGACGTGGTGAAAAAAAAAAAAAATTTGCGAGGGAAATGAAAATTTTGGGCGAGGAGCTCTCCCCATTTTCATTCTGCTCAGACCTCCCTCTCCCTCTCCCATATCTCCTCCCACAGTACTTCGCTGTCTCTCTCTGCCTTTCCAAAGCTCAACAATGGCAGAACCTCCACTTCTCAGCCGCCACTCTTCACTCCCCACACTCTGAAGAAGAACCCATGAAGAGGAGATCCCAATTTCATCATCTCGATCTGTGGCTCCTTCTCCGAGTCAGAGTTTTATGACCCCTCACTCACTCTGTTCTTCACTGGAACCGTTTCCAATCTGATTCATAGATGCAATTTTTCCTTCAAAATGTCTAGATCTACAATTTTTCCAATCTCGCTCCCTCTGTCTCTCGCATCGATCTCTTCAGTAATGGGTGCTTCAGGAAAATGGCTGAAATCACTAGTTGGTCTTAATAAACCAGAAAAAGATGACTATGTAAACTTCAACACTTTATATATCTATGTTTTATGATCTGGGGTTCTCTTAATTTTTCAAAATTTCTCACTTTTGGTGTCTGGGTATGTTTGATTTTTGGGTTTTGCAGGAGAAAATGGCGGTTAGTAAGAATAGGAAATGGAAGCTATGGAGGAGCTCTTCAAGGGATCTGAGTCTCAAAGGGAGTCAAAGAGCTGCTTCATCAGATTGTTCATCAGTGACTGACCCTTTTAATGCTGCAGTTGCTACTGTGGTTCGTGCTCCTCCTAAAGATTTTAGGGTTGTGAGGCAAGAGTGGGCTGCAATCCGGATTCAAACCGCATTTAGAGCCTTCTTGGTAAATTGGTTTCTTCATTTTGATGTTTTTTTCTTACCCTTTTAATCAGTAGTTGAAATGAATCCATTGGGTTTCTTCTTAGATTTAGCTCTGCTAAGTAGATCTAGAGGGGTTAGCTTCAGGTACAAAGATCTGTGTGACTTGGTGGTCAAACAGTTATAGGTGCTTAGAAAAGGGTGTATTGTTTCACAAGCTCCAAATAAGTAGCCCATCTTAGAAAAGGGTGTTCTTTTTTGGTACCCAAACAGAAACTCTTATGCAATAGTGTGGGTTCCCTGGTGCTTGGTATTGTTGTTGGCTTTGCGCTGTTAATGGTTATTTAGGCTCCGTGTTGATGATCAATTGTTGGATCCAAGGTTTTAGTAGTGCTATCAAGTGATGGTGTTGGTATAACAGCTGTGTTTCCAGAGCATGAAACTTCTTGTTGTGGATGTTGGGCTATTGGTGCTGGCATGTGATGGATAGCTGAGCCTTTGTTGATGAATTACTAAAATTATTGCTTGAGCATTGAGCTTCATATTGTAAATTTGTAATAGTATTGGTTGACAACCAACCTCCAATGATCATAATCCAGCATAGCCCAATTTGCAGAATAAATGTGAAGGGAAGTACCTGGAAAAGATTCGAATATATGTAAATGTGAAATTTGTTTCCTGCTCCATTAAAATACAGTCATTGCAAACAACACATACATCAACCCTTGCAAACAACACATTCATCAACCCATACATCAACTGCTTTAATCTCTGCAAAACCACACCACGCACTATTACTCGGTCTTTACTCTCTACATGTTGCAGATTGGAATTTTGATGAAGATGAAGATGAAGACAGATAATGCTGCAGGAGCAAGGGTGATGGCCAGCTTATCGTTTTTATTGTATTTCTTTACAAATGCAAATTCTTGGTAATCTTGCAGGATGGTAATGTTTGTAGGATTGGTAATGTCTTTACAAATGCAATTTTTTTGGTAATGTCTGCAGGATGGACTGACAGAGATCATGATCATGTTTTCAACAGAGATCATGTTTTTTGGTCATGTCTACAGGATGGATCTGACTAATATTTTGGTAATGTCTGCAGGATGGACCTTACTTCAGTTCTACTGACAGAGATCATGTTTTCGATTGACTGAGTGTGGTAGTCTTTGGCAATGATAGACAAAGTTTTGCAGAAGAAGAATGAAGAGCTTGTAATTTGTAAACACTAGCCTGCTTGTCACCTTCCAAATATCTGGCTTAAATCTCTAATTACAACCAATTCAACACTCTGTTTTATCAGCAATATGTTAGGATCTGACTTTGTCTTGTGGAATTCTGCAGTTTAGAAGCAGTTCACTCAGATATTCAGACAGAAATCAAAGAAGGAGTTTGATGGTAGGCTTGAAGAATCAACAAATATTGCTGAACCAGGAATTGTATTAATGTTGCTGAACTTGCAATTGCAATGTTCAACACAGAGTATGATATACAATGTAGTACAAATTGAATGAATGATAAAAGGATATTCGAGATGCCTTGATCTCCTAATGAGCTTTTGCTACAATGTACAACTTGTTTACACAATGAATGAATATCTAATTCTATTGCTATTCTCTTATTTATAGTAGTACCTCACAGAGGTCTTGGCAAAGCAACTAACATCGGTTTCTAACAAACTAACAGAGCATTGAAGAGCCCTTCTATTAAGCCATCTGCAACAACTTGCATTAACAGCACTTGTATTCCGCTGAGCATTCCTTTAAGTCAACTAACAGCACTTGCATTCTGCAACAACTATTAAGCCACTAGCAGCACTTGCATTTGCATTCTGCAACTATTAAGCAAAACTGGGACTGCAAATGCAAAGAAATGCAAAACAGAGAGAAATGCAAAGAAAATAACAGACTTGCAAAGAATACAACCACAGATATGAACCGACTTGTTTTTGCAAATGTACAAAATGTTTACAATCAATAACAGAGAAAATAACAGAGCAGATAATAGAGATTGCTCAAATGTACAAAATGTTTACAATCAAAACTGGGACTGCTTCTTACAACCATTTGCACAATGCAAATAACAGAGAAAATCTATCCAACAGAATACCTAACAAAGCAGCTGCAACCATTTATAACAGACTGGATTCACAATGCAGAATACTTAACAGAAGTACCAAGTGCAAGAGTGATCTTTTCATCCGTATTTTCTGTGTTTTTAAGGCAACCCAAGCTCAACTCTTGTACATTGTTCTTTTGAGTTCCATTACCCAATCCAAATTCGACCAAACGAGGCTGTTGGCTTCCAAGTTGAATTGCTGAGTCAGAGGTATGGTTTGTCTTCAGTGTGGGGTCTGCAAAAGAGATTGAACTTGAGTCTGGATATCTGTTGTTCTGATTGCATTGTGATCCAATAGGCCACCATGAGTTGTAGCTCTTGCTGCTTAAGCTCTGGTTGTTGAAAAACTGAGGACTCCATCGCATTTGGTTAGACCTTGAATGGTGCAAACTGTGGCACAATCTATTCCATTTTCTTCTCAGTTCTGCCAAATCATCCTGAAAAGTTTACTTACATTGTTAGATTTCTTCCTAGAATTCAAGCAAGCTTGAGGCTTCTATTAAGTGATTTCCTAACAACTATTAAGCCACTAACAACTATTCTATTAAGTGATTTCATACTAGAAAAAGACATTTTTTGATCAACAAATGGGGATCAACTTCCCCTTTTTTCTTTAATGCGGTAAACTTTCAAGCAAAACTCCATAAAAAAAAAGATAATGAACCTCTTTATCTCATACCCTTTTTCCATTAGTGTATATATATATTTTCCATTAGTGTATAAAAGTTTCAATCAAAACTCCATCAAATAAACCCAAGATCAAGACAAACTAAAATAGCTAAGAAACCATAACATCAAAACAAAGGACACAAAATAACATCAAACATGGAGCAACAAACTCAAATGTAGAGAACATATAGAGTGAAATTTGGTAACTGACCTGATTTGAGTTACCATCAGATACAAACACATCAGGCTTGGATCCCAACTTCATAAACTTCATCTTCTTCTCCAACCAGTCCACTCCAGTTCAAAAAGCAACCACAAAAACCCCACTTTCAGTCTCTTTCAATCCCACCAAACCAACTCACTTGCACAAACTATCAAACCCCAAAACATGAGAGAGAGCCATTCCAAAGAAAGGTGTTCTTGGTTTAGTGAGCCATTGGCTCTGAGCTCTATGAACTCCCCCAAACCCTAAACCCCGAATTCTCAAATCCCCTTACTCAAAAATCAAAACCCTTTTTTTTTCTCAACCCAATCAATCAAAAACAGAAACGAGACACAATTTTTTTTTTTTTTTTGAAAACCCCAATTTTCAACCCTAGATCTAGTAGAAACCCTAGATCTAGAAACCCCCTATAAGAACTCACCCAGAAATGAGGGAGAAACTTACCTTCGGTTGAGTTTTTCTGATGGGGAGAGCTTTTCTTCGAATGGGGACGACGGTGGCGATGGAGGTTCTTCTCTTCTCGTTCTTCGGAGAGGGTGGCGATGGACCGTCGGTCTTCTCTTCTCTGTCGAGTGTGGTTTGGGGAGAGGGAGAGCGTCGGATTCTCTTCTCTTCTCTGTGGGGATTCTCTGTGGAGATGGATTTGGGGAGAGTTTGTGGAGATGGATTTGGGGAGAGGGAGAGGGAGAAAATGGAGTGGAGAGCTTCTCTGTCGATTGAAAATGGGGAGAAAGCTCCCCATTCCCTCCTTCTTCTCCCCCAAATTTTCGATTTTCCCCCTCTTTTTTTTTTTTTTTACCACGTCAGCTCATGCACATGAGCCCCACCATCCCTCGCCCAAAACCTCGCCCAAAACCTCGACATCTATTGTATCTGTTCATAAACAAGACTTCAAAGAGATGAGTTGGATTGAATCTGTTCTATTGTATTCTGGTTTGCCTACATGAAGCGCGGTATCAGGTTTAAACGATCGCTATTTACATGTAAAGGGGAATTTTAAGGCGAAATCGGATTATGTTAGAGTTCCCATTCCTAAGAATGGAATAGACATTGCTTTCAGAATGCTAGAAAAAGAACCCAAAGGATATGTGATTTTAGACGCTTACGGAGGAATGATGAATAGGATCAGTAGCGATTCTATTCCGTTTCCTCATAGAGAAGGAAACCTCTTCTCAATTCAGTACGTAGTTGAATGGAATGAAGAAGACGGCAATATGTGAACTATATAGATCTTGATCTTGGTGGATTAGAAGACGACAATTCAGTACATAGTTGAACGAAGAAGAGTGACAAGTTCATTAGGTGGATTAGAAGGTTTTATCAAACTATGACACCTTTTGTGTCAAAGGGTCCAAGGGCAGCATATGTGAACTATATAGATCTTGATCTTGGTTCAATGAACATGTCAAGTGCCAGTAGTTCTCATGATGCTGTTGAGATTGCTAGGGTTTGGGGTGAGAAGTATTTCTTGAGAAATTACGATTGGATGGTTCAAGTTAAGACAATTATCGATCCAAATAATGTGTTTAAAAACCCACAAGAAATTCCTCCTATGTCCACAATGAGTTCTAGCTCAGAAAGCAGTGAATAGGGGAGCACCTCTTCGAATCGTAATGTAATATCAATGAATCCAATGTGCAGTTTTCTCATGCATAGCTTGTTTACAAAATATTTCCGTCTGATGGCAACATCATTTACTCCGTCTTTTCCACTCGTAAACGTGAACTCTACCCAGATAATTTCTTATAGACTTGCCTAGTAGCTAGCATCAATTGTAATATTCCTAATTTACAAACCAACCTCTTTAGAGGAGTCTATATCGAACCAATTTGAAAAAGAAAAAAAAAATTCAGGCTTTTCTGAACGGCCCCTCACATAGTCAATCAGCCATGATCCAACCGATTCCCAGACTACTAGAATGGCTCTCTCCAATGGCATTTTCATCAACTTTTGTCCTCTAAGATCACAAAACATATCTTTAAAGGAATGTGTTTGTTATCGAAATTTCATCAGAATCCAAGTTAATGTTATCTTGCTTACAAATCCTTCGAAAATATGACTCTTTTTTCCTTTACCCAAACATCATGAGACAAAAACCTCAAAATTACCTCAAGATTATTACTCACATCTTTAAAAAAAGATAAAATGTCTGGGATTTAGAAGAAACAAACTAGAAAATATTCATCTTCTTTCCTCTCGCTTTCTCTCACTCCACCAGTCCTTCCCTTGAACTACCCATCCATCACCACCCCCATCATTCTTTCCTCACTAAACGATCTCCACCATCACCATCCTATCCTCATATTCACCTGAAAGCATTTGAACCACACCAATTTCTTCTGCTATGCAAAGATTTAATGGGCTATTCCTTACAGGTTTGCTTTTGGTAATGGGTTTGATGGTATATATGATTCGTTACAACATATGGTACAGGATACCATGTATTTCCCTTAAACAAAATGTATCTTTATCTACAATAAGCTGGTTAACTGTTGGGGAAAAATTACGCAGATTCATTCTGAAAGTCAAAATTAGTGGAAATGCAATAAATAAATAACACACAGATATTTACGTGGTTCACCCAACTTGGGTTACGTCCACGGGCTGCTGCAAAGCTTTACTCGAAGAAAACACAGTGTTTACAACACTCACAACTCACAACCCACAACCCAATTACACTCGAGAAAATTAATCTCAATTTTCTCTCTCTCACACAAACTTAACTCTCTTAAGTTTTACTCACTCTCACATAGAGGAGGAGATGGGAACCCACAACCCGATTACACCCGAGAAAATTACTCTCAATTTTCTCTCTCTCACACAAGTTTAACTCTCTAAGCTTACTCACTCTCACATAGAGGAGGAGATGGGAATGGGATGGTTCTTAGGATGGGATGAAGATCCTTATGATGAGGATTTGGGATGATTGCAAAGGATGATTTGAACAATGAAGGGGAGAGGCCTTTTATAGGCTCTCCATTGGTTGGTGAGGAGGAGTTGGTGGCCAATGGTTGGTGGGGAGGAGTCAACAATGGTGGTTGCCACCCACCTAGCCACCCATCTTTGACTCAACAATGGTGGTTGTCAACAATGGTAGTTGCCACCCACCTAGCCACCCACCTTCCTTTGACTAGCCAATTTCGGTAGCTGCCACCAACCCTTACCTAACAATCTCCCACTTGAAGACCGATTTCAATCTGTCTTCACACCTCGATCAATGCAGCAGCATTCCGATCCTGCTACTCTTGCAGTCTAACTGAAGTTGAACACAACTTCAGTTTGTCACTTGGCACCGCCTTTGTCAACATATCTGCTGGATTCCTGCTTCCTTGGATCTTCTCCAGCATTAACACTTCATCTTCCAATAGAGATTTGATAGTGTTAAGTTTCACAACGGGTGAAAAAATGTCGGTGTAGTTAATTCCTTCCTTCTGCTGGAAGCCTTTGAAAACTAGTCGGGCTTTGTATCTCTTGGAGCCGTCTTGCTCCTCGTTTACCCGGTACACCCATTTGTTGCGAAGTGCCTTCTTTTCCATGGGTAACTCAGCTAGTTCTCATGTCTGGTTGGAGATAAGAGACTTCATCTCCTCATTCATAGCAAACTCCCACTTGCTGGTATCTCCAGTCTGACAAGCTTCATCATAGCATTCAGGCTCCCCTCCATTAGTCAGCAACAGATAGTTCATGTATCTCCTGTTAGGCACATGAGGCCGAGAAGATATTCTCAATACAGGAGTTGGACTAGGATGTTGCGGTGTGTCTGACTGTTGCACACTACTCTGTCCAGCAGGTTCCTCTGGCTGAGGACTTGCTACTATCTGCTCCATCACAGGACTATCTGGAAAATCATTTGCATCTGCAAATACTGGCTCACTCTGCTCTGAGCCGCTGGCGCCAGCTTTATGCTTGTCTTTGTACATCACTCTTTCATTAAAAATCACATCTCTGCTTCGGATCACCTTCTTGTTTTCGTCATCCCAGATACGGTAGCCGAACTCATCCTCGCCATAGCCGATGAGGGTGCATTTCTTGGATTTGGGATCAAGCTTATTCCTGCCTTGATCACTGATATGCACATATGCTACACAACCGAAAACTTTTAGATGTGAGAGCTTGACCTCCTGTCTGCTCCATACCTCCTCTGGTATTCTGTGTTCCAATGGAACCGATGGGCCTCGGTTGATCAAGTAAGTTGCTGTGTTGACTGCTTCTGCCCAGAACTGCTTCGGTAGACCTGACTGTATACGAATGCTTCTGGCTCTCTCTGTCAACGTTCGGTTCATGCGCTCAGCTACACCATTGTCCTGAGGCGTACCTGGCACGGATCTCTCCATTCTGATTCTGTGCTCATAGCAAAACTTCTTGAATCTGGTGTCTTCATATTCACCACCATTGTCGGTTCTTGGCCTTTTTATTGTTAGACCTGTCTCATTTTCAACCATAGCTTTCCATCTCCTGAAAGCCTCAAATACTTCAGACTTATGCTTTAGAAAGTAAACCCATACCTTCCGAGAGTGATCATCGATGAAAGTCACGAAGTATTGTTTCCCACCAAGGGATGAGACGGTCGTTGGTCCTCAAACATCAGAGTGAACGAGCTCCAGCCGTTCCTTCTTTGGGGTTCTGCCACTTGTCTGAAAGCTGACTCTCTTCTGCTTTCCAAGTATGCAATCTTCGCACATGTCAATCTCAACTGACTGTAGACCTGGAAGTTTCCCCTTCGAGTGCATAATCTTCATCCCCTTCTCGCTCATGTGGCCAAGTCTCTGGTGCCACAGATTGGGATTGACGTTTCCTGCTGCAACTGCAATTGAACAGCGTGCCACTGCTGTCATATAAAGAGTACCACTCTTCTTGCCTCGAGCAACCGTCATTGCACCCTTTGAAATCTTCCAGTCATCACCATGGAAGATCGTAGTGTAGCCTTCACTAGCTAACTGCCCTACTGAGATTAAGTTCTTTCTCAGGTCGGGAATATATCTGACATTCTTCAGCTCCCAAACAGACCCGTTCAACTTAATCTTTACTATACCTTTGCCAATGATAGCACAAGGTTGATCATCACCAAAGTATACCTTACCAAGGTTTCCAGGGACATACTTCTCAAACAATTCTTTTTGAAAAGTAGCGTGGAATGACGCTCCAGAGTCTAACACCCAAGACTCTTCCTTGCTCTCCAAAGAGCATATCAACGCATCATCTCCTCCTGAGGTGGAAGTAACATTTGCCTCTGCCTTCGCCTCCTGGTCCTTCGGTGCACTTTTGCACTGATGTCTGTAGTGCCCAATCTTCCCACAGTTCCAACACTCGACAGTCTTCGAGTTCTGGAAATTATTGGGATTTCTGGATTTGGACCTCCTGTCCTTTGATCTACCTCGATGGTTTGATCTGCCGCGTCCATTCCATCGAGTTGAGTTTCTTCCTCTCGACTCTGTCTGCAAGACTGAAGAGGCTGACGATTCCCCCGAC
Source organism: Berberis vulgaris (assembly GCA_963556465.1). Classification (NCBI taxonomy): domain Eukaryota; kingdom Viridiplantae; phylum Streptophyta; class Magnoliopsida; order Ranunculales; family Berberidaceae; genus Berberis; species Berberis vulgaris. Next base: position 1,583,286 of record OY747128.1, on the reverse strand, counting down.
TCTCTCCGTCGGATCTCTTCACTGAGAGCTAGATCACGAACATCGTCAAATTTTAACTTATTGCTTCCCGAGGAGCTACTCACAGCCGTGACAGTAGCATTCCAGCTTTCTGGTAGAGAAGGCAATAAGATCAGTGCCCGTACCTCTTCATCAAACTCAATCTCCACTGAACTCAACTGAGTTGTGACTGTGTTGAGTTCGTTTAGATGTTGCGCAACCGATGCGCCTTCCGTCATCCGCAAGTTGAACAAACGTTTCATCAGGTGAACTTTGTTTGAAGCTGATGGCTTGTCATACATGCTTGAGAGAGCCGCCATAAGACCCACCGTGGTCTTTTCCTTTGCTATGTTAAAAGCAACGTTGCGGGATAGAGTCAATCGGATAACTCCAAGGGCCTGTCTATCAAGCAGGGCCCACTCCTCATCCTTCATAGTTTCTGGCTTCTGCCCTATGAGAGGTAGGTACAGATTTTTCTGGTATAGATGATCCTCTATCTGCATCTTCCAGAATCCGAAATATGTGCCATCGAACTTTTCGAGTTTCACCTTCCCTTCGTCTGTAGCCATTGCTCCCACTCGAATCTGGCTTTTCTGGATTGTTTACACAACCAAAGCTCTGATACCAATTGTTGGGGAAAAATTACGCAGATTCACCCCGAAAGCCAAAATTAGTGGGAAATGCAATAAATAAATAACACACAGATATTTACGTGGTTCACCCAACTTGGGTTACGTCCACGGGCTGCTGCAAAACTTTACTCGAAGAAAACACAGTGTTTACAACACTCACAACCCACAACCCAATTACACCCGAGAAAATTAATCTCAACTTTCTCTCTCTCACACAAATTTAACTCTCTTAAGCTTTACTCACTCTCACATAGAGGAGGAGATGGGAACCCACAACCCGATTACACCCGAGAAAATTACTCTCAATTTTCTCTCTCTCACACAAGTTTAACTCTCTAAGCATACTCACTCTCACATAGAGAAGGAGATGGAAATGGAATGGTTCTTAGGATGGGATGAGGATCCTTATGATGAGGATTTGGGATGATTGCAAAGGATGATTTGAACAATGAAGGTGAGAGGCCTTTTATAGGCTCTCCATTGGTTGGTGAGGAGGAGTTGGTGGCCAATGGTTGGTGGGGAGGAATCAACAATGGTGGTTGCCACCCACCTAGCCACCCATCTTTGACTCAACAATGGTGGTTGTCAACAATGATTGTTGCCACCCACCTTCCTTTGACTAGCCAATTTCGGTGGCTGCCACCAACCCTTACCTAACATTAACATCTCTCTCTTTCCCTCTTAAGATTCTTCCATTTCCTTCCTTCCAGGGTAATGAATTGGTTGGGTGAGTTGGGGCAGTCTATATTATTACCTTGAAGAGTCACGATTACGAACCTCTTCAAGGTTTTATGAGTCTATGATATATTTTTGTGTCCAAAGGATTCCTGGTGTATTCAATACTACTAATAAGATCTAATGATGATATTCTTAAGCTATATTGTCAGGGGCATGCAAATATGAGCCGCTAAATCCTAGGCGAGACAAGGCACTGCCACGGTTGAGGAATTTAAGGGTAGGAATTGTAATATTTACTATTTCAGATTTTCAAAATTCGCATGTTGAATGAAACCAAATTAGATTGTGTACACTCTTTCCGAAATTTTTTATTGTGGATGTCTTGGTTGCCCTCGCCTTGCCGCGCTTCAAAGAAAAAACAGAGCCTTCTTTAAAGCCGTGGCAGAGGCGCAATGGAGTCCCCAACATGTTGAGAATTTGGAGAAAAGAAATACATTTCACGAAATTACCATAGCATGTCCTAATTGATAATACCATGGCTAGGATTTTCTAACACGCCCTAAATGATTTATGAACCCAAGAAGGATCCTCGCCTACATGCTCATTAGAGAAATTGCTGATTGAATTTGTATTCTACTTCTACCTAGTGTTTATATTACTGAAATATTCTGGTTTATATTCAACTAATCAATAGACTATTTTCACTATATTCAAATATATTGTACACAACAACAGCCTATAAAAATACAATTAGAAAATTTCTAGCAAACAAAAATTCTGGATCCTCATACTCTTGTTGGAAACATTTCTACCAAAATCAGACACTAAAACATGTGCCCATATCCACTAACCATCAATATAGTTTTAAATTTGTAAAACTTAGCGATAGCTAATATACCGTCGCAAATGATTTAATTAGCTACAGCTTGTTCTGTATTTAACTATGGTTTTCCCGTCACAAGCACAAGTTATTTGTAAAACTTAGCGACAGCTAATATGTTGTCGCAAATATTTTAATTAGCTATGGTTTATTCTGAATTTAGCCACGGTTTTCCCGTCACAAGCACAGTTTTTATGATTTTTGTTTTCGTCAGCTACCAAAAGAATTAGTGACTGTTTTTTGCCGTCACAAATCTTTTTATTAGAGACGGTTTTTTAATTCCGTCTCTAGTATTTGTAGCTATTGGAGGTTTTTTTTGTAGTGATATCTTAAATTTCTGAATTTTGTTGGGGAAAAAAAGTAAAGGATATTGTACTTGAACATACGGAAACCCAATTAATTAATTTTGGAGCTCTTGCCAATATAATGGTATAAATTTTACGATAATGTAACTATCACACTAAATGAGTTTTATACTTTGAAATCAAATGCATTTAATATATATTTAACTAAAGTTGGGGTTTCAATAAGTGTTGTGACTGCATGATGCTGGTGATGGATGGTGCATCCTCTTTGGAAAGGTAGCTACGTCAAGTCTTTATGCTGTTAGTGCATTAGGTGTCTGCCTGTGTTTGGTAGGTTTAAAAAAAAGGTTGCGCCCGAATTTTTATCAGCTTGTTGCTATGTATTCTTCATATGGATGGTTGCCAGCTCTTAATGAATTGCTAGCCTTTTAGTTTTCAGAAGCAACACTTCAAGGCTTTTCTGGAGATTAAATCCTTGTGTCCTTTGTTGGTGGAAGCAAAAAAAATAGTAGATTTACTAAACTATTTGACAAGAAGATTTGTTCTATTGGTATGCTGCTCGCTGCTATGCACAAGTAATTGATCTTTGATGGTCTACTATATCATTTGACATCCTTTTGTACATTGGAGTAATTTTGTTTCCTGTCGACAAGCTGTGTTTTTTAAAGCTTGGTTAGATGTATACTATATATTTCTGTCCATGAGTCAGTTCTAATTCTAATAAATAGAGACTATTGATTTTGGATTTAAATTGAAGCTGTTTTGTTTATCTTTTTTTTTTTTTTTTTTTTGTCCGTAGGCTGCGAGTTTAAGAATTGCTGAGCAATATATCCAAGCCTTCAGTAAAATCGCGAAAGAGGAGAAAATTTTTCTCGATTAAATGCAATTAATTCAGATGCAGTAATGAGATTCATCATACGTAATTTTCAACAATAGTAGAATTGCTTCATCATACATAATTTTCAACAATAGTAGAAGTATTACAATCAAGATAACATACAAAGTCATTACATGTTGAGTAGATCTGCTAATATCGATGCAATAACCACAACAATCATAAATTTGATTGAGATGATGTAGATGTGAGAGTACCTTTTTCCTCGGATTAATTTCTTTAGTTGGTTAGTTTTACATGAGAAGATCTTGACTAAAGATAGGTTAAGAAAAAGAGGAATCCTCACAGGGAGTCTTTGTGTGCTTTGCAATGAATTTGACGAGACACTGGACCATTTGATGCTTCACTGCAGTTTCTCCAAATCCATTTGGAGCAGTTTCCTGGTGGAATTCGGTTTGAGTTTGATGTTTGAAGGCTCCATTTTAGATTGGCTAAGTTGGTGGTCTCAAGCTAATCCTTCTCGTCGGGGGGAGTGGTTATGGCGTAGGGTCCCCCACGTTCTCATGTGGCGTGTGTGGAAAGAAAGAAATAAAAGGGTATTTGAAAGACTCAACATATCAGAGCACTCTATCTTTATCGAGATTAGAGAATTGCTGTGGAGGATGGGTACGGCATGTAATTTGTTTAGGGATTTGGGTTTTGACACTTTCATAGTGTCTTGGCATTCCTTGATATAGGAATGTTTCTCTTTGTATTTTGTTTCCCTTTCTTTCATTAATAAACATCTTCGTGTTTGACCAAAAAAAAAAAAGAGTACCTTGAACAAAATTGGATGAATTGTCTTCAACTGTACATTCAGGAGGATCTTGAAAAGGGTTGGGCGGCATTTGCAAGTCTTCGACAGGTTTTTGTAGCATTTCAACAACCATACTCATCGAAGGACGATTTGCTGGATGTGTTTGTATACACCATAGCCCGATTATCATCATCTTTTTTATACTTTCTTCTTCAAATGTGTTATCGATTTCACCTAATCCCATACTCCCATGTTGCTCCAAGCGATTGTAAATCCATTGTGGGAAATAAATCTCACTTGTCTTCGTTGTGGGATCAATGTTCTTTCTCCCTCCAACCATTTCCAGCACCATCATTCCATAGCTATAAACATCGAATTTTGAAGAAATGCCCCCAAAATTCCTACAGTAGACCTCTGGTGCAATATAACCTATGGTACCTCGGGCATTGAGCATTAAAACAGTACTCTCCCTTGTGGGGCAAAGTTTGGCCAATCCAAAATCCGAGATCTTTGGACAAAATTCCTTGTCTAGAAGAATGTTGTGAGGTTTAATATCAAAATGCAGAATGCGAGTAGTACAACCACGATGTAAATATTCTAACCCATTAGCAATTCCCAAAGCAATTTGATGCAACTTTTCCCATCCTAAAGGGTGTGTTGAGCTTGGGCATGTATTCATAAACAAGAGCTCGTTTAGACCTTTCAAAGCAAAATCCAATAAGACTAACGATATTGACATGGTTAGTCCTACTGATTGTAGCAACTTCATTGACGAAATCTTTTCCATTACCTTTGGATTCAGTCAAAACCTTAACAGCCACCAAACGCCCATCCCTAAGTTTGCCTTTGAAAACACTTCCATAGCCTCATCGCCTAGTTTATCCTTGAAGCCATTGCTAATTTTTTTGAGATTTGAATATGTGTGTCGATGAAAAGCAAGGGGTCCGTGTCCATAGTTTTCAAAAAACGCTTCCACATTAAAGTTCTTTCTGTTTTTGGTACTCCATCTACAGAACATTAGAGAGCACTTGGATGAAATACTCCTCCTATATATTATTAGTACGATTAAAGTAACCAATGCTCCAGTTACAACCGATACACCTGTACGTAATACAAAAAAAAAAAAAAAAAACTATTTAGTTAATTCAATCCTATAACATTAACTATCTCTATAGTTTGGATGTCCATCTTTGTTGAGGTTTTGTGGAGCTTACCAAATATGATTCTCTTTCTGTGTACCAAAAAAAAACCCAGGTCTTGTCCTCGACTCACCTACAGAAAACTCAGGACTTGTCGTCAGCTCATCTACAAAAAACCTAGCACTTCTATTCGACTCACCTACATTCACAAGCATCATGTTTAGTCAAGCTAAACTACAATTTCAAAGTATCCAATTACACAACACGCTTTGGTTGATGGCATACTTGAATGTTGTGATAACCCATTCATGACTTTAGTAATTGTGTTGATTTTTCCAAGTCTTTGTTAAGTCAATTTGTGATGATTATCATCCTTGTGATTGATAACAACCACTTACTTTCTATTCAAAATACGAAAAATGATTTTCAAGACATAAGTCTTCACAAAATAGATCATTTAGATATCGTAGTTGATGTAATGATTAATTTATGCTTACTTTTATACTTTTATGACCGACATGGACTGTTTTATTAATTCAGGTTAACTAATAAAATTATAGGACATATTTATCCTTCATAAACAAATAAAAAAACATAATTTTATACTTTTATGATCAACAAGGACTCTTTTATTAATTATTCTATATTTTTTGTTTTTATTTTTTTTATAATATTACACTTAACCCCTTCCACCCCATGCCACTGGTAGGTATCAATATTAATTATTCTAATTATGAACAACAAATTATAAGTTTTTTAAATTTTTCATTGACTAACAAGTTAATCAAATTATTATGCTAAGGTTTGGTAAACTTTTCATAATGTAGTTAATGATGATTAGAAATTTGGTTTTAATTAATAATAAAATCAATTTGATTAACTTGTCATAACTTTTTACATTCCAATGGAATTATAACCAAGGATTGTGATTTTATTTTTCCAGTTAATTTCGGTCTCCTGATTTTATCAAATATTTCGATGTATAAAGAAAAAACGTAAAAATTTCGAGAATAAACGAAATGTATATAATGAATTTCAAGGATACATTAAATATGTAAAAAAAAATAAGATGCAAGTAAATAAATGTATTAAACATATTAAATGAAAACAAAATACCTATAATTAGAAAACCTGGGTTAGTTTCAAACATCAATATATAAGTAGAAGAAATATTAATTAGGAAATTAGGGGGCGGTTTAAAAAATCAATAAATAATTAGACTAAATGATAATTAGAAAAAAAAACTTGAAATTTAAGAAAAAATCCCGAAATGTTTCAAAAAAATCCTCAAAAAAATGTAAATTTTAGTAGTTGTTTTTTGTAATTTTACGAAAAAAATAAATTTATGAAAAACCATGAAATTTATGAAGAAACCTCGAAATTTTTCGAAAAAATCTTTGAAAAAATGTATTTTTTTTCTTTCGTAATTTCAAAAAAAAAATATTTGTATAATTTCGCGAAATCACTACCCTTGTTGTTATCATCACTTACAACTTCTCTGTTAATTGTTTTTAGCATCAATGGTCCTAAGTATTGAAGGTAGGAAAGAAACTTGACACAAAGAGTGTCTAATTTTTTTAAAAAATAAATTATTAATAAAAAAATCATTGTTGATTATAAAAGTATAAAATTAGGTTTTTTTATTTTTTTGGAAGGATATATAATTTTATGTGTTAACCTGGGTTAATGAAATAATCCTTGTTGGTCATAAAAGTATAAAAATAGGTACAAATTAGCCATTACATCAACTATAATATCTGAATTGTCTATTTTGTGAAAAAGTAAGCTTTAAAAATCATTTATAAGTCAATTTGTGATTATTATCACCAAAAAAATCCTTGTGATTGATATCAGCCACTTACTTCCTATTTAAAATATGCCAACCTTTTTTCTGTGGCCACTAGTTAGTATGGCTGTCAAGGTTTTTCTTGAGATTTGACTCATTTTTTGTCCTTTATTGGTGGACAGTCGTCAAAATGGGTAATTCGTAATATTAATATCTTTTAATTTGTAATTCTTCATTGTGTTACAAGTCTTGTAACAAAAAAAAATGTTAATAATTATTGACTTAAGTTACTATTAGTAATTTTATGTATATATATTATTTATAAAAATAACTAAGAAAAAAAATATTTAGTTAAACAAACAAATGCTCAACTAGAAATTTAAAAAAAAAATTATGTCGACACTAGTCCATCAAAATAGACGGCTGAGATCTCACATCATAGAGTTCAGAAGCGAAAGAGGGAGAGAGAGAGAGAAAAAACTCAATTTCACGAACTCTTCTTCAACAAGGTCAATTTCCTCTCTAACTCTCGCACTCGATTCGATTGAGTTGTTGAATCTTGTAGATTGGAGTGAATGGACTCGTTGATTTCGATGAATTTTTTAGTCGTATTTGTGGTTGATGTTTATTAGATCTTAGGATTTTAGGCGGAATTAGGTGGGTTTTGTGAATTAGGTGGGTTTTGTAATCGCTGGAACATTATTGATCCTCTTCTGAATCGTCGGAACAACAAAAATTACACAACACACTTGCTTTGGTTGATGGCATTCTTAAAGAATGCGACAAGTCATGCATGACTGACTAATTACACAACACGCTTTGCTTGATGGCATACTTAAATGTTGTGATAAGCCATATATGACTTTAGTAATTGTTGATTTTTCCAAGTCTTTGTAAAATCAATTTGTGATTATTATCAACTGTGTTGAATTTTCCAAGTCTTTGTTAAGTCAATTTGTGATTATTATCAAAAAAAAAAATTCCTTGTGATTGATAACATTCACTTCCTTCCTATTTAAAGTATCCCAACCTTTTATTCCGTGGCCACTAGTTAGTAGGGTGTCAAGGTTTTTCTTGAGATTTAACTCATTTTATGTCCTTTATTGGTGGACACTACGTCGAAATGGGTAATTAGTAATATCAATATCTTTTAATTAGTAACTCTTCATTTTGTCACAAGTCTTGTAACAAAAACCAACTGTTACTAATTATTGACTTAAGTTACTATTAGTGATTTTATGTATATATATATTATTTATAAAAATAACTAAGAAAAAAAATATTTAGTTAAACAAACAAATGTTCAACCGGAAATTAAAAAAAAAATTATGTTGACACTAGTCCATCAAAATAGACGGCTGAGATCTCACATCATAAAATCCAGAAGCGAAAGAGGGAGAGAGAGAAAACCCAATTTCACGAACTCTTCTTCAACAAGGTCAGTTTTCTCTCTGACTCTCACACTCGATTCGATTGAGTTGTTGAATCTTGTAGATCGGAATGAATGGACTCGTTGATTTAGATGAGTTTTTTAGTCGTCTTTGTGGTTGATGTGCATCAAATCTCAGGATTTTAGGCGGAATTAGGTGGGTTTTGTGAAGTGATTGTGTTAAATGCAGAGGCAAACTAGGGCGATGGAGAGATCAAACACTATGAGGAGGGACAAGCAAGGTTTGGATTTGACTGAGGCTGAAGATGGCCAACAGGATAAAAAGCGCCCTGCTCTTAGGGGTGCGCACGGGACGGGATGGGATAGACCTCATTCCGACCTCGTCCCATCTCAAACGGGATTGGGTCGGGACGGGATGAGCATACTAAATAGTCCTCCAATAAAAAAAAAGTTTTATCTCACATTACTCACATACCAATAATGTCAAATTTTTTTTAAGAACAAAAGAAAAACCCTGTATGTTTTCATGCAAAAAATAATTATATACATATAACTTACATCATAAATAATAATAGATATTAAATAAATAAATAAATATTAAACTTTTTTTTGGAAGGCAAATAAATATTAAATTTCATCTAGAATTAATGATTCAATTCATTTAGATCTCATATAGAATTTCATCTTACATTGATTTAATTTCAACACATCCTAAACTTTAATTTAGAAGAGTATTTTGATTAAAATTAATAATAACAAAATTTTAAATAAATAAATTCGAAATGGGACGGGATGGGGTGGGACGAGATAGGCGGGATTGAAAATCTCCATCCCGATCCCATCCCACTCTAGATCGGGAAGGGACGGGATAGGGATGAGTTTGATCAATCCCAAAATGACTCAAAAAAATCGGGACGGAACGAGACGAGTTTGGGATCGCGGGATGGGATGCCCACCCCTAAGTCTAACCCTAAAATTTATAATATATAGACTTACACTTCAATATTGATTGAGAGCGAAAATGAGGATAGTGACGGAGGTGTTTAGTACAAAATATTTAGCAAAAATAAAATTAAGTAGAGTGCCAACGTCACAGGGCATACTTTAGTCCAATACATAACACCAAAGCCGCCCGGTTTGATTTTCTTACACATTGAACTGTCCATTCTTTTGACCTTAAGTACCTAATCACTATCATCACAAACTCTCAAACTTCAGTATAATTCACTCTCCATCGGCCTATTATTGATTCATCTTGGTATCAAATAAACAAACAAAAGAATGCTCCACATAACCCCATTACATAACACCAAAGCCGCCCAAAAAATATCAACATGAAATTTGCAAAGACGCAAATTTTAAATTTCTGTATTTCTGAATTTTGTTGGGGGAAAAAGGTAAAGGATATTGTACTTGAACATACGGAAACCCAATTAATTAATTTTGGAGCTCTTGCCAATATAATGGTATAAATTTTACGATAATGTAACTAACACCAGAAATTTTGAAATGGCCTAGGAAACCTGTCTGGCGGGGGGGGGGGGGGGGGAGGGGCGAAAATACAATGTTGCCCCCCTCTTTAAACACACACTCTAAAAAGGTGTTTAAATAGGGGGGGAGGGGGGAGGGGGGCCTGTAGAAGAAATGAGTTTTATACTTTGAAATCAAATGCATTTAATATATATTTAATTAAAGTAGGGGTTTCAATAAGTGTTGTGGTGATGGTACATCCTCTTTGGAAAGGTAGCTACGTCAAGTCTTTGGACTGTTAGTGCCTTAGGTGTCTACCTTTGTTTGGTGGATTGAGGAGGGGGGGGGGGGGGGGGGGGGGGGTGGGGTTTATGTACTATGCACAGACCCCCTTGTCAGATTTAGATAAAAGCAATCTAATGGCTTTTTCTTTATTACAAATTAAAACACACATCACTTATCTCTCTCTCTTCACTAAATTATTACAAATTAAACCACATTTTTTACTTTTTTTTTCACCAAAATCTACACAATTCAACACACATCTCGAAAAAAATCAAATGATCCAAATTCAATAGAATGCACATCTCTAAGTAAATTTAACGGTCTAAATTTAATATTACACTAATCTCGAGAAAAATATAATGGTCCAAATTTAATGGAACACACATATCAAGGTAAATCTAGCGGTTCAAATTTAATAGTACAAACATCTCGGTCAAAATTTAATAGTACATACATGTCAAATTTAATTATGCACTAATCTCGAGAAAAATATATGATTCAGCACGTACCTCGAGCAAATCTAACGATTCTACATGCATCTCGAGAAAAAATTAGATGGTTCAGGTGGTGTGACCCATGAGATCACACACTCTGGGACATCACCAAACAGCAATGCCAATAGTTCTACAAGACAGAGTAGTGAGAGTAGCCATTCTTCCGATGCAATGAAAAGAACGAGTTCTGATGACAGTGTAGGCAAACCTGTTTTCTCTTTGCAAAGTCATGATGACATCAACAGTCGATGATAAGATAATCTCAGATCTATTCGGTGTTAGGTGAGCCCTTCAGGTATTACTGCGGCTCCTCTGTTTCTGTATTCTAAAAATTTGAGATTACGTCAATGAAGGTAGAAGAATTTACAGTTCTGTTGAGAAAGTTGAACACAACTACTCATTTTGGTTCTTTTAATTTGACCTGTTTGAACAAGTTTGTCCAGAAAATTTACATTTCTTTCAAAAGAATAAGAAGATATTTGCAATCACGATATTTGCAACATCATTTACTCCGTCTTTTCCACTCGTGAACGTGAACTCTACAAACCAATCTCTTTAGAGGAGTCTATATCCAACCAATTTGAAAAAGAAAAAAAAAATTCAGGCTTTTCTGAACGGCCCCTCACATGGTCAATCAGCCATGATCCAACCGATTCCCAGACTACTAGAATGGCTCTCTCCAATGACATTTTCATCAACTTTTGTCCTCTAAGATCACAAAACATATCTTTAAAGGAATGTGTTTGTTATCAAAATTCAGCCAAAGGCGCGTGCGTCCCAATGAAACTCGTGTCTACCAAATTTTCAATGTTACCAAACGCACCACACAATTTCACCAGAATCCAAGTTAATGTTATCTTGCTTACAAATCCTTCGAGGGCTTAGGGGAGAGCGGCGATTTTGTGCTGCTGCTGATCTGCATCAAACTCCATGACTCTTGAGGGCCTGATCGAACAAGGATGACCACAACTCCTTCGCAAACCCCAAGTCTCTCCATCCTCCCTCGTGGAGAGACTCACGAACGCAAGAGGGGATCTGATCCTTGCCATATGTCGACTGGAACAGGGGAGGTGAAGGACCGAGTTGCGGCTGCAATGAAGTCGTTGCCTGATGATCTAAGATCAGGTCTTGCAGCGTTGAGAAACACAAACAAAGATGCGTTTTTGCATCTCCTTAACGACCTAGGGTTTCAAGGGGTGCAGCCGCCATGTACTAATGACAAAGAAGCGGAGAGTGCAATGAAGAATACAGATGATGCTAACTGCAATATTTCAGCACATACTGTAAGTTCAAAACCGCCTGCTGATTTACAAACTGCAAATACGGTCAGTAATGGACCTATACAAACTGCGAGCACATACGTAGAACCTGTCCAGAAACCAAGATCTGCTCAGTACATGAATTGGGCGTCTAAACTTAAACAAAACATTAACACCGGCATAACCAAACTTAAGTTTGAGCAGCCGGCAGTGATTGCAGGAAAGAAAGGTGTTCATGTGAATGTTGCAGAGTTTGAAAAACGTATTGAAGAATGTGAACAGCTGGTGGTGGGCAGATTCGTAGGCAAACGACTTGCGTTTGGGTTTGTAAAGGAGTCTCTGAGTCGTGCATGGGGTACCAGCAACTTTGAGACGATGTTGCATGGAGAACATACGTTCTTGTTCAAGTTTAGGGACGATACAACCCATAGTAAGGTGCTGGAAACAGGATCTATACATATTGCGAGCAGGTTGTTTATTATAAGGCCATGGACACCTAGTTTAGAAGGAGAAAATCAGATATTGAGTTCTATCCCGATTTGGGTTACTTTAAGAAAGGTACCGCTGTTCATGTGGAACCCCGAGGGTCTACAAAAGATTGCTAGCGTTATAGGCATTCCTCTCATGCTTGACAAGGCAACCGAAGAGAAAACAAGATTGTCTTTTGCTCGGGTTTGCGTGGAAATTGACGCAAGTAGTCAACTTCCAAAGGCGATTCCTATTGAAATCAATGAGAAACTATTGAATGTAGATGTCGAATATGCATGGTTACCTACGAAATGTACAATTTGTAAAGGGTTTGGACACAGCAACAAGAGCTGCCCTAACAGCAAGGCAACTAGTCAACCCATTGTACAAGCTTGGCGAGAAAAGAATAAAGAAGAAGATGAGCCTGCGAAGAATGAGGGCTGGATTGTGGCGTCAGGGAGGCATTCATTCGTGCCAAAGAAAACTTCGCAACCAATGGGCATGAGTGCCCCTTCTAAACCAAGCACTGTAGCTCATACTACCAATGTAGAAAGTAGACAGAATCTTGAACAAGGGCAAGAAGTAGTGGCTGATGTAACACAACAAAGTGCAACACAAACAAGCGGGAACCAAGCCCAATAGGAGGCGACAGTGCAGTGTAGGAACCACAATACAGAATCCACAATGCAGGAACCACAATGTAGGACCCAAACCCCACAGGCGGAGGCAGTACAGGAACCACCTACTTGTGACGACCCCCCTCCCGCACTGTACAGATACTGTCCGCTTTGGGCTACCATCCGGCCCTCACGGCTTTAAAAGGCCTCTATCAGAGTATGCACAGCGGTATCTCCCCAGAGGCCATACTGTCATCTCATCAAGATATTGTCCTCTTTGGTCTTTTGGGCAGCATTCCGCACCTCCCTCACCCTCAAGGATTTGTTGCTTCCACCCACCTACTGGGGCTCCACAGGCCTCTATACAATGGGGAGATGACCCTGCACATATAAAGATCATCATCCTTCCCTACCCAGGCGATATGGGACTATGTTTCCCCTTGGTAGCTAGCCCAACTCCTCTTGGGATCCACAGGCCTATTGGGCTCCAACCCTCACCCTCACCCTCCCCCTCAAGTCTGCCCACACAAGGGTCTCACAGTCCACCCCCCTTAAGGCCCAACGTCCTCGTTGGCCACACAGGCACAACGTCCACGTTGCCCGAGGGCCCACCTCCACGTGGCACACTTCCGGCTGGGTCAGGCTTTGATACCAAACTGTGACGACCCCCCTCCCGCACTGTACAGATACTGTCCGCTTTGGGCTACCATCCGGCCCTCACGGCTTTAAAAGGCCTCTATCAGAGTATGCACAGCGGTATCTCCCCAGAGGCCATACTGTCATCTCATCAAGATATTGTCCTCTTTGGTCTTTTGGGCAGCATTCCGCACCTCCCTCACCCTCAAGGATTTGTTGCTTCCACCCACCTACTGGGGCTCCACAGGCCTCTATACAATGGGGAGATGACCCTGCACATATAAAGATCATCATCCTTCCCTACCCAGGCGATATGGGACTATGTTTCCCCTTGGTAGCTAGCCCAACTCCTCTTGGGATCCACAGGCCTATTGGGCTCCAACCCTCACCCTCACCCTCCCCCTCAAGTCCGCCCACACAAGGGTCTCACACTACTACTCAAACCATTGCAGATGAACACGCACTTCTGAGCTTGGATGCACAACTGTTGTTGACGGCTGCTGCTCCGTAGCCCCAGCTCATTGATACGACTAAGGAGCAAATACTCACAGAGCAGCAGAGTTTGGTTGCTGTTGTTAAGGAGCAACACTTAAAAGATTTCAGGGATGATTGTAGGGATGCAGGTTACTCACCCAATGGGATTGAAACGGCGATTCAGGCTGCGGTTTCAGACGCTGAAGTAGCAGCAGAGCCAGGTCTGCCTACCCCCATATCTAACTCAGAGGAAAACCCAATGCAAGTAGTGGAGGTGCTTCGCGCAATCGCTGATATAGGAGGACTGGGGGAAGATCCCACAACGATCATGGATTGCCTAACACCCCAAGACGTTAAGGCTGTACATTCAGCAATTGCAAGAATAGGCAGGGATGCATTGGTCGCTGACATTCAAGCTTCACTTGCAGAGGCAGCACCGAAGGTGGGGCAAAACACTAGTGAAGAAGAACGTGAGGTTCCCACAATACAGCCTCCCACGGCATATGCTCCTCGAAGGTCCTCTCGAAGCAAGAAGACAAATCCTAAATTTAGGTAACTGATGATGATAATACAAGTAAAATGCAAATGTTTATTAGAACCTTGTATGGATGCTAAATTAGTGCTAGCATTCAATGGTTTTTATATCATGATTCATTGTGGTTCGTATCCTTACGACGACTTCTCATACATTCTGGGGCCCACATTAGGTATAAATCACGTCATGAGAGTGATTAAATGATTGATTGGTACTTATGAGGAAGAAAAGTTATGGCGGGTCTATCATGCAACTACTTTAGTAGCAGAACATTTTGCAGGGTTACTCCCCAACTTGGAGACGGTGATTTTAGTACTACTTAGGTTCTTTGTTGAAGATTTGAAGCAAATTTATTGTCCTATGGATGCTGTAACGAGTGAACGTACTATCGAATATAACTTGTAATGGTTCTATTTTTTCTGTGGTCTGGGGAGCCCATTTACACCCCGCGCTTGCCTTTCAAAAAAAAAAAATCCTTCAAAAATATGACTCTTTTTTCATTTACCAAAGCACGCGTTTCTTGTATCATCCCATACATCATGAAATGGCTGGGATTTAAAAGAAACAAACTAGAAAATATTCATCTTCTTTCCTCATGCTTTCTCGTACTCCACCACTACCATCACCAACAACCATTATCACTACCAGTCCTTCCCTTGAACTACCCATCCATCACCACCCCCATCATTCTTTCCTCACCAAACTATCCCACCATCACCATCCTATCCTCATATTCACCTGAAAGCGTTTGAACCACACAAATTTCTTCTGCTATGCAAAGATTTAATGGGCTATTCCTTACATGTTTGCTTTTGGTAATGGGTTTGATGGTATATATGATTCGTTACAACATATGGTACAGGATATCCTTCAAGGGACACCATGTATTTCCCTTAAAGAAAATGTATCTATATCTACAATAAGCTGGTTAACATCTCTCTCTTTCCCTCTTAAGATTCTTCCATTTCCTTCCTTCCAGGGTAATGAATTGGTTGGGTGAGTTGGGGCAGTCTATATTATTACCTTGAAGAGTAACGAACCTCTTCAAGGTTTTATGAGTCTATGATATCTTTTTATGTCCAAAGGATTCCTGGTGTATTCAATACTACTAATAAGATCTAATGATGATATCCTTAAGCTATATTGTCAGGGGCATGCCAATATGAGCCGCTAAATCCTAGGCGAGACAAGGCACCGCCACGGTTGAGGAATTTAAGGGTAGGAATTGTAATATTTATTATTTCAGATTTTCAAAATTCTTAGCATGTTGAATGAAACCAAATTAGATTGTTTACACTCTTTCGAAAAATTTTATTGTGGATGTCTTGGTTGCCCTCGCCTTGACTAAACTGTGGCCTTGCCGCGCTTCAAAGAAAAAACAGAGCCTTCTTTAAAGCCGTGGCAGAGGCGCAATGGAGTCCCCAACATGTTGAGAATTTGGAGAAAAGAAATACATTTCACGAAATTACCACTGGTTGGTTAAAGCTAAAGATAATATTATAGATCAAAATAATTGAGTTTAACAACCCACACCGGAAAGGGAATTCCTCCAGGCTCATGCACAATTAGTTTGTGGACAGAAACATCACAAGTCCACTGGTTGAAAAGAACTGTATCTAGTGACATCGTTAAGATGATCTTGCTGGTTCAAGTCAATGGTTTCTGAGGCCCTGTCCTCACTTTGTCGTATTTTTTTTTTTTTGAAAGGCAAGCGCGGGGTGTAAATGGGCTCCCCAGACCACAGAAAAATAGAACCGTTACAAGGTACATTTGATAGTATGGTCACTCGTTACAGCATCCATAAGATAATAAACTTGCTTCAAATCTTCAACAAAGAACCTAATTAGTTCTAGAATCACCGTCTCCAAATTGGGATGTAACCCTGCAAAATGTTCTGCTACTAAAGTAGTTGCAAGATAGACCTGCCATAAAAGTTCTTCCTCATAAGTACCAATCAAGCTCACTTTGTCGTATTCTCGTATGTTAACTACCAAACTACTGTAGATCATAGTGCAATCTAGAATAAATAAATGAAAGTTAACAGTGACAGACAGATGACCTTTGTTGAACTGAACGTGCCCCCTCCTCAGCCTTTTTGTAGTAAGCATCAACAACAACATTCCTCACGATCAAAATCCATATGCCGTCTCTTTTGCAAAGTTAGAAAGAAGCCTTTGTGGTGCAACCTAATGCTCCCTCACCATACTTGAAATGCCCTGAATGTACATTTGATTTCACAGTAAGCACCTTGCAAGTATTTACATAATAATATTAGCCTTACGATATTCATTTTTTTTTCAATTATCATTGCTACAAGAAAAAGCATAGCAACAAAGTAGTGCAGTTAGCTTACAGAGCAAAAACTGACACCAACGCAACTGACTCAAATATGTCTTTACAGAATTGTGTTTGCTTTGGGATGGAGAAGAATAATTCATTGCAAAAAGTTACTGCAGGTAGATAGATATGGGTCTAATGATCGGAGATTGGAGAGTGAGGCGGTTGCAGCCTTTGCCTTTCAGACAATTCCAGAGTGTGGAGTGTAGAAGGAATAGATGAGTTCAGAAAAGGTCTAAGCTCCCATGCTTGCTTATCATTTATGTTTAGCTGCAATAGGGAGGCCTAAGTATTTGGCGGGAAGGGATCCAATTTTGCATTCGAGAATATCTGCTAAAGATCTGAACTCTTCAATCTCTTCCACAGGTAAAAGGACGTACTTCATGTAATTAACCAAGAGAGCAGAGGTAGAACTAAACCAAAGGACAACGGCTTTGAGGTTTGCCAACTAATCAGCCTTTGCTTCTAAAAGGGCCCCACTCAATACCTCAAAACCTCTGATCATGCTTCGCATAATCAGCTTGGAGAAAATTTCTGCCACAATAGAGAGAAGAAGAGAGACGGGTGCCTTTGTCTCACCCCTTTCGAGCTGGAAAAATAGTTATCAAGGCAAGTATTAATCCAATTCTTTTATCGCAAATCCCATTCTTGAAAAATAGTCATCAAGGAAAGACCAGCTGACCTTGTCAAAGAATTTTGAAAAGTCATGTATGAAACCCTCAAATGATTATAAGTCACGTATGTATGAAACCCTCAAACGATAATGTATCATCTCATTTGCAATGAACACGCAGTGCTGCTGTCAATGTTCTGTTTCCCATGCAACCCAGGCACTCTTGTAATCTGGAACGATGAAATGAAGAACTTCACTCTATGGAGGACAGTGATAGCTGACAAATATGGTTTGCAGCCCAAGGTTGGTCTCCTCCATTCCTCCTAGCCCCTTTGGGCTCTCCTTGTGGAAAGTTGTTGCCACGCTACATCAAATTGGCATTTTTGTAATAATCCAAAAAATACTAACACTTTTAAGCTATAACAATCCACAAAGTAATTTTACACATTTTCACAAACAAAGTGATTCAATAATTGTATCACCACAAATAGTATGGGCTTACAAGTGATGCTATTCATGGTGATCTAATTTATTATATCACTTTTTTTGTGTAGCTATTTTTCATTTTGTTGACTAAATTTAGTTTTGACTTGAAATTGTTTGGTGGATTGTAATAGCTCAAAAGTGTTACTGTTTTTTAAGTTGTTACAAATATGTCAATTTGATGAAGTGCCAATCTCCAACCTTCTATCTAAAAGAGATTATTTTTATTCCTGGATGGGGGAGCAAGATTGCTTTCTGGGATGACATTTGGCTAGGCCACCAACCTCTGAAAGACCAATTCAACTTCTTGCACAGAATTTCCCACCAGGAAATTGGAACCATCTCTCAATTCTATGTTGGAATAGCTGACAACACCAGCAACTGGGACCTTGCTTTCAAAGAGATTTAAGAGTTCAAGAGAGCTGCTGATACAACTTATTGATCTTCTTCAGGGTATCACTCTTACTCATGAGTTAGATGATTTCCTAGTGATGAGTTAGATGATTGGTGTTGGAAAGACAAATCTGGAAAGTTCACGGTGGATCACTGCCACCAGAAACATTTCCAGGCTCAGCTCCTTTCCAACAATTGTATGCCCATCTTCCTTCCCTTTTTGGAAGCAAATTTTTTTTGGCTAAAGAGTCCCTGCCAGAGTGAATTTCTTCATCTGGTCTTGAGCACATGGTAAGATTTTAACCATGGACAACAGATGTCCTCTCTGTGAATTGGACCCTGAATCACATGTTCCTCTCTATCCTTTTCTTTCTCAATCTAGCATTCTATCTACTCTGAATCCTTGGCTTCCATCCCTCTTTGCACCAACTTTCCAGCTTGATTTGCTAATTGGTTCATTCAAAGATGGTCGCTCATCAAGAAGGTCTTGGATTTGGACTAAAGTATCACTACCTACCCTTTGGATCATTTGGAAAGAAAAAAATAGCAAAATTTCAAAAATAGGAAGAGAGGTGTGCCTACTCTATGCAAAGATATCAAATCTATTGTTTGGTAAGGGTGGGGAGTTATTTCTGATTTGGAATTCCATGTTTGTATCTTCGATTCACAGCCTGTTATAAGTTGTAGTTTTTCCTTTCCAGGTCTGTCCCTGTCTTGTACTTGTGACTTTCTCAGTCACCTTTCTCCTCTAATACAATCTATGTTGTTTGATTGATCAAAGAAAAAAAAAGTGCTCTAACTCTAATTGATAATAACATGGCTAGGATTTTCTAACATGCCCTAAATGTTTTATGTTTCAGGTATTTATGAACCCAAGAAGGATCCACGCCTACATGCTCATTAGAAAAATTTGCTGATTGAATGAGTATTCTACTTCCGAGGTTAGTGTTTATATTACTGAAATGTTCTGGTTTATATTCAACTAATCAATAGATTATTTTTGCTATATTCAAATATATTGTACACAACAACAGCCTATAAAAATACAATTAGAAAGTTTCTAGCAAACAAAAATTCTGGATCCTCGTACTCTTGTTGGACACATTTCTACCAAAATCAGACACTAAAACATGTGCCCATATCCGCTAACCATCAATATAGTTTCAAAAGACGAGTGTTATACCTAAGAGCATCATAATCCCTGTATCCCCCAAAAATGAAGTTTCAAGTAGTTTGTCTCTTAAAAAACACCTCATGTTTTTGCAGTCATAAAATTTTTAGTATCTTGACACAAGTTTAAAAGACCATACTAAATCTTATGTATTTGAAAATACAAATTTAGGGAACATGGTATGGATGTTCACATATGGTTTTCCCCTTAAACCACTTGTGTTTTCGCAGTGCGAGAAAAAAATTTAGAACCCCAACACGAGCTGAAAACATAAATTAGAAATATCAGAAGTAAAAATTTCAGGATCCTCAAGCATCGGACACGTCACATACCAACAGAGATGCATGTATCCTTTTAGCATAAGTATGCAGGCGGGGAGCAACAGTTAAGACCTCATTTTTTTCTAACAAGGTTGAACTGGGGCATCATAGGGTGAGAGGGACATGTTAAAATAGATCATACTAAATGCAATAAATGAAGGTAATACAATTACTGAAAATAGCAGATTGAGCTGGAAACAGATGCTATAACTCAAATTTCCTTTTTATCTCTCTTTCAGGGCACAACTATGTTGCTTCCTAGCACTGCTGCAAATCCCGCCAGCATGATGGCTCAAGCAATGACCATATATAAAAACCTGATTGGCGACAGTTCAGGTGGTGTAACCCATGAGATCACACACTCTGGGACGTCACCAAACAGCAATGCCAATAGTTCTGCAAGACATGGCAGTGAGAGAAGCCATGCTTCCGATGCAATGAAAAGAACGAGTAGAAGTTTGATACTTTGCTTCATCATACATAATTTTCAACAATAGTAGAATTGCTTCATCATACATAATTTTCAACAATAGTAGAAGTATTACAATCAAGATAACATACAAAGTCATTACATGTTGAGTAGATCTGCTAATATCGATGCAATAACCACAACAATCATAAATTTGATTGAGATGATGTAGATGTGAGAGTACCTTGAACAAAATTGGATGAATTGTCTTCAACTGTACATGTAGGAGGATCTTGAAAAGGATTGGGCGGCATTTGCAAGTCTTCGACAGGTTTTTGTAGCATTTCAACAACCATACTCATTGAAGGACGAGTTGTTGGATGTGTTTGTATGCACCATAGCCCAACTATCATCATCTTTCTGATACTTTCTTCCTCAAATGAGTCATCGATTTCACCTAATCCAACACTCCCATGTTGCTCCAAGCGATTGTAAATCCATTGCGGGAAATAAATCTCACTTGTCTTCGCTGTGGGATCAATGTTCTTTCTCCCTCCAACCATTTCCAGCACCATCATTCCATAGCTATAAACATCGGATTTTGAAGAAACACCCCCAAAATTCCTACAGTAAACCTCTGGTGCAATATAACCTATGGTACCTCGAGCATTGAGCATTGAAACAGTACTCTCCCTTGTCGGGCAAAGTTTGGCCAACCCAAAATCCGAGATCTTTGGACAAAAGTCCTTGTCTAGAAGAATGTTGTGAGGTTTAATATCAAAATGCAGAATGCGAGTAGTACAACCACGATGTAAATATTCTAACCCGTTAGCGATTCCCAAAGCTATTTGATGCAACTTTTCCCATCCTAAAGGGTGTGTTGAGCTTGGGCTTTTCTCATCGTATATGAACTTTTCAAGTGATCCATTGGGCATGTATTCATAAACAAGAGCTCGTTTAGACCTTTCAAAGCAAAATCCAATAAGACTAACGATATTGACATGGTTAGTCCTACTGATTGCAGCAACTTCATTGACGAAATCTTCTCCATTACCTTTGGATTCAGTCAAAACCTTAACAGCCACCAAGCGCCCATCCCTAAGTTTGCCTTTGAAAACACTTCCATAGCCTCCTTGGCCTAGTTTATCCTTGAAGCCATTGGTAATTTTTTTGAGATTTGAATATGTGTGTCGATGAAGAGCAAGAGGTCCGTGTCCATAGTTTTCAAAAAACGCTTCCACATTGAAGTTCTTTCTGTTTTTGGTACTCCATCTCCAGAACATTAGACAACACTTGGATGAAATACACATATATATTATTAGGTGGATTGCTCCAGTTACAACCAATATACCTGTATGTAATATGAGAAACTATTTAGTTAATTCAATCTTATAACATTAACCATCTCTATAATTTGGATGTTGGCCTTTGTCGAGGTTTTGTGGATCTTACCGCTTATGAATATCCATATGCCTATCATGATCAGGATCCACGGAAACCTATAATGAAAATCTACATTCACAAACATCACGTTTAGTCAAGCTAAACTACAATTTCAGAATATCCAATTAGCTCAACCATGAAATATTTTATGGAAATGTTTGGTTTGTCATTCATGTTGTGAATCTCAAAGTCAAAGTGTTGGTCCAACGAGACATCTCTAAAGAATGGAAAATTCATTTATGAACCAATTCCCTCCAAAGTCAAAGTGTTTGTTTCTCTTTCTTTCATTAATAAACATCTTCATGTTTGACCGTTTAAAAAAAAAAAAAAAAAAAAAAAAAATCAATTCCCTCCAAATGATTACTTGAAGAGGGTATCTGATATAATAGAAAGACAGACACATTAGTTAATAACTGTCATGGAAGCTAGCAATCTTCAATACTACTTCCAAGTATAGGTGAAAAACTATAGAACAAAAACATCCTATTGTTGGTACCAGGTTAAGTTATGAATAAAATGGGTCTAACATCCCAAAAAAAAAAAAAAAAAAAAAGTTATGAAACTTGAACATGAATTATTATTATTATTATTATTATTATTATTATTATTATTATTATTATTATTATTATTATTTATTTTATTTTATTTTGAAAGGCAAGCGCGGGAGTGTAAATGGGCTCCCATACATGAATTATTACTTGATTCTTAACCCACTCTAATCCAATCCATACATTATAAAACAATGACACTTGCACCATCATATCTTAGAAACTCTATTTTTTTTTTCTTCTTTTTATTCCGAGCTTGGAAAATTTTCTGAAAATCTCCAAAACATTGGATCTCTCCTTGATTTTAAAATTTTACCGTTCATAAAAATAGAAGAATTTGCAACATAGAGCGATGTTATGGCGCGACAACAATTAACGTTCATGTGTAGCTATTATCATTTCGAGACTATCAAAATTAATCTATTATAGATAGCAGAGATGGTGCTTTTTTTTCGTTTCACAAAAATGTAAATTTCACTTGAGTTAATGATAAGCAGATTACCTGAATTTACATCCCACGCCAATTCGGTCCCCAATTCCAAGATGGAACCATAATTGCTACCGTTGTTGGAAAGATTAGGAGCCGCGTGAAGCACAGGGATACTATAAGAATAATTACACTTTGAATACCAACTAAATACATCCGGAACTGCACCAACCTCGAATACATAACTACGGTTTGCAGGATTGGAACCTGTGCATGGCAGATACGGTAGAGAGGGTGGAGGATTCGGACTACATTTACTGAAGTAACGGAGATATCTATTATTTTCTTTGGATAAAACAAGCTTATCAATATTTGGCTTACCCGCCTCAATCATTCGAGGTCGAGGACAAGTTTGTCCCACAAACTGGATGTTCACAACTCTCGCGCTTTTATCGGAATAGTTGATGCTTCTCACCAAGAAATCACCTTCTCCATCTGATAAGATTGGATTTCCATTGGAACACTTGATACCAAAACCTGGGTATCCGCAGTGTTCTCCAGTGCTCTCGTCCTTCGACCAGAAAGGGTGACTGATATTAACTCCGTTGCTTCCACAAATGGAAGATCTACAAGATTCGTCTCCTTTGATTGAGGCGATGAAATTGCAAGCAACTCCAATAAGGAGTATAAGAAGATTTTGTAATCGCTGGAACATGATTGATCCTCTTCTGAATCGTCGGAACAACAAAAATTACACAACACACTTGCTTTGGTTGATGGCTTTAGTAATTGTGTTGATTTTTCCAAGTCTTTGTTAAGTCAATTTGTGATTATTATCACCAAAAAAATCCTTGTGATTGATAACAGCCACTTACTTCCTATTCAAAATATCCAAACCTTTTATCTTGTGGCCACTAGTTAGTATGGTTTGTCAAGGTTTTTCTTGAGATTTAACTCATTTTATGTCCACTATTACGTCAGAATTGGTAATTAGTAATATTAATATCTTTTAATTTGTAATTTTTCATTGTGTTACAAGTCTTGTAACAAAAAAAAATGTTAATAATTATTGACTTAAGTTACTATTAGTAATTTTATGTATATATATTATTTATAAAAATAACTAAGAAAAAAAATATTTAGTTAAACAAACAAATGCTCAACCGGAAAATTTTAAAAAAAAATTATGTCGACACTAGTCCATCAAAATAGACGGCTGAGCTCTCACATCGTAGAGTTCATAAGCGAAAGAGGGAGAGAGAGAAAACTCGATTTCACGAACTCTTCTTCAACAAGGTCAATTTCCTCTCTAACTCTCGCACTCGATTCGATTGAGTTGTTGAATCTTGTAGATCGGAGTGAATGGACTCGTTGATTTCGATGAGTTTTTTAGTCGTCTTTGTGGTTGATGTGCATCAAATCTACGGATTTTAGGCCGAATTAGGTGGGTTTTCTCTGTTTCTTCTTGGCTATCATCTCAAAGTTGAAAATTTGGGGCGACATTGTGGCTGCTTGTGTTGGTTCGATTGCAGGCCAGACAATTCTCAAGCATGAACTACAAGGAGTTGGGGCGGGTTTACAACTAGCCAGCTCAAGATGTATTAGAAAACTAGTACTTAGCACTGACTCTACAACAGTGCGTGATTACCTGCTCAATGCTAGGCAGACTGCATGGAACCTTAGACACGTTATCAATAAGATCAGGAGAATGCTGGTAGAACTGGAAGAATTTAATATAATACACGAGTACAGAGAAGCAAATAGAGTCGCGGATAGACTTGCTAGCCTACACCCAAGCTCGGAATACTTGGAAGTTACTATAAGGTGATGCACGTTTGCCATAAAAATGAAAATGACAATGGTGCTGGAAAACGATATTAACGAAAGAACAACCATCTCCTTCCCTTTTCCCTTCATATACTCTTTCCCCTTACTATAAGCTATAACTGCTCGTATCTTTAATTCCCAATATGTATGTGTGACTTGAGTTTTTGTTATCTGTGGAATTGGTCCATCTCTATCTATTCTTGGAATATCACATTTTGAATAGCATGCCTCAATTTCATATCATCTGTACCCAGAGTTTGATTTGGTGTTTATCAATAGTAGTGGTGTTTATAGTGATGTCTTTATACAAATTCTCCAATAGGGGTAGAGAAATCTTATGCTGGTGAGCTGGCTAGATAATCCATTACTTCCCAAGTGACTCATCCTATTCGGTATCTTGCTCTAGGACCAAGTAGCGAGTAATTGCCTAGGCTCCCAACATTATAAATGAGGGCAATATCAGATTTTGTGAGAAATTGAAGTGTGCATATGATTTTAACATTGGAGACAAGAAAATTGGGTTCTGGACTAATCTTCATTTCTTCTATAATTTGTTATTATAAAATGTTGTAACCAATTTAAAAACAAAACTCAAATGGACACGTGCGCGGGCGCTAACATGAATTAATGGTTATCTATGTTGATAACCTATTCAGTAAGTGACCTTGTATAATTTAATCTACCATATGTCACTTTGGAGTTTACTAATGGGATTTCCTTATTCTACGCTGGCTACTATGCACAAGTAATTGATCTTTGATGGTCTACTATATCATTTGACATCCTTTTGTACATTGGAGTAATTTTGTTTCCTGTCGACAAGCTGTGTTTTTTAAAGCTTGGTTAGATGTATACTATATATTTCTGTCCATGAGTCGGTTCTAATTCTAATAAATAGAGACTATTGATTTTGGATTTAAATTGAAGCTGTTTTGTTTATCTTATGTTTTTTTTTTTTTTTTTGTCCGTAGGCTGCGAGTTTAAGAATTGCTGAGCAATATATCCAAGCCTTCAGTAAAATCGCGAAAGAGGTGAAAAATTTTCTCGATTAAATGCAGTTAATTCAGATGTAGTAATGAGATTCATTTCCTTTTTATTTCTCTTTCAGAGCACAACTATGTTGCTTCCTAGCACTGTTGCAAATCCTGCCAGCATGATGGCTCAAGCAATGACCATATATAAAAACCTGATTGGCGACAGTTCAGGTGGTGTAACCCATGAGATCACACACTCTGGGTCGTCACCAAACAGCAATGCCAATAGTTCCGCAAGACAGGGTAGTGAGAGTAGCCATGCTTCCGATGCAATGAAAAGAACGAGTTCTGATGACAGTGTAGGCAAACCTGTTTTCTCTTTGCAAAGTCACAATAAGAGAGATGAAGATGACATCAACAGTCGATGATAAGATAATCTCAGATCTATTCGGTGTTAGGTGAGCCCTTCAGGTATTACTGCGGCTCCTCTGTTTCTGTATTCTAAAAATTTGAGATTACATCAATGAAGGTAGAAGAATTTACAGTTCTGTTGAGAAAGTTGAACACAACTACTCATTTTGGTTCTTTTAATTTGACCTGTTTGAACAATTTAAAAAAATAAGAAAATTTACATTTCTTTCAAAAAAATAAGAAGATATTTGCAATCACACTGATCCTTATCTTCTTACTTCTTAGTAAATGGTGCATGCATTGTTAGGACACCTCCTGCACTTGGGTTGATTCGAAATCACAGTGGACACAACTGTATGAGCTCTTAGTGCCCTGTACAATGCTTGTGGCATGATTTTTAGGGCACCAAAACTTTAATGATTCATGTCTGAATCAGGTCATCGAAATTTGACAAACTCTACAATACATGTGGCACATGCAGTGATCCGAGGATATTCAACGGATTACCTCTATTTTGGGTTTAGTTTGCCTACAAATACTAAACGCGACTGAAAAAAGGCGCCATAAGGTCTGGAGGAGAGGCAGTACTAGAGAGTTTTTTAACCCAAAGCTTCTGATTTCTGTCATTTTCTCCCCTTCCTCGTTTCTTCTCCAAATAGAGAGGCTGGCCAAGTACATTGAATCCCTCTTGCATTATTTGCAACATATGTTGTTGGAATGGAAGGTATGCAGTTATCGCATTTGGCATGCAAATGAGTTTCAACATAAAAATTGTTTGGTCACATTTTGACAAATTGGCATGCAATATAGAAAAACACTGTTCCCCAAAACGTCACGTGCCAAGAGTTCTTTCGTATTTACAAATAGCATGTTTCAAGAGTTCTTGGGAGTTTTGAAGTTTGATACTTTGCTTCATCATAAATCATACAATAGTCTAATTGCTTCATCATACATAATTTTCAACAATAGTAGAAGTATTACAATCAAGATAACATACAGTCATTACATGTTGAGTAGATCTGCTAATAATCCATGCAATAACCACAACAATCATAAATTTGATTGAGATGATGTAGATGTGAGAGTACCTTGAATAGAATTGGATGAATTGTCTTCAACTGTAGATGTAGGAGGATCTTGAGAAGGGTTGGGCGGCATTTGCAAGTCTTCGACACGTTTTTGTAGCATTTCAATAACCATACTCATTGAAGGACGATTTGTTGGATGTGTTTGTATACACCATAGCCCGACTATCATCATCTTTCTGATACTTTCTTCTTCAAATGTGTCATCGATTTCACCTAATCCAATACTCCCATGTTGCTCCAAGCGATTGTAAATCCATTGCGGGAAATAAATTTCACTTGTCTTCGCTGTGGGATCAATGTTCTTTCTCCCTCCAACCATTTCCAGCACCATCATTCCATAGCTATAAACATCGGATTTTGAAGAAACACCCCCAAAATTCCTACAGCAAATCTCTGGTGCAATATAACCTATGGTACCTCGGGCATTGAGCATTGAAACAGTACTCTCCCTTGTCGGGCAAAGTTTGGCCAACCCAAAATCCGAGATCTTTGGACAAAAGTCCTTGTCTAGAAGAATGTTGTGAGGTTTAATATCAAAATGCAGAATGCGAGTAGTATAACCACGATGTAAATATTCTAACCCGCTAGCAATTCCCAAAGCAATTTGATGCAACTTTTCCCATCCTAAAGGGTGTGTTGAGCTTGGGCTCTTCTCATCATATATGAACTTTTCAAGTGATCCATTGGGCATGTATTCATAAACAAGAGCTCGTTTAGACCTTTCAAAGCAAAATCCAATAAGACTAACGATATTGACATGGTTAGTCCTACTGATTGCAGCAACTTCATTGACGAAATCTTCTCCATTACCTTTGGATTCAGTCAAAACCTTAACAGCCACCAAGCTCCCATCCCTAAGTTTGCCTTTGAAAACACTTCCATAGCCTCCTTGGCCTAGTTTATCCTTGAAGCCATTGGTAATTTTTTTGAGATTTGAATATGTGTGTCGATGAAGAGCAAGTGGTCCGTGTCCATAGTTTTCAAAAAACGCTTCAACATTGAAGTTCTTTCTGTTTTTGGTACTCCATCTACAGAACATTAGAGAGCACTTGGATGAAATACTCTTCCTATATATTATTAGTACGATTAAAGTAACCAATGCTCCAGTTACAACCGATACACCTGTACGTAATACAAAAAAAAAGAAAAAATTTAGTTAATTCAATCCTATAATATTAACTATCTCTATAGTTTGGATGTCCATCTTTGTTGAGGTTTTGTGGAGCTTACCAAATATGATTCTCTTTCTGTGTACCACAAAAAAACCCAGCTCTTGTCCTCGACTCACCTACAGAAAACTCAGGACTTGTCGTCGGCTCACCTACAAAAACCCAGCACTTCTATTCGTCAAGCTAAACTACAATTTCAAAGTATCCAATTAGCTAAACCGGCCATGAAAGACTTTATTGAAATTAGCTAAACCATACTGTCACGTGCTGACCTTTTTCCCTCGGCTAACACGCTGCCCACTAGCGTCACACTCCCGTCGGACTAACTAGTCAAGGCACTTCGATGCTTGGCTAATGCTAAGTGATGCTACGAAAGCTTAAGTGAGGAAAATGTTAAGGCACAAGTGTTTAGGCTTTTTGAAAGAATGCTTTGTATTGCTTGAGAGAGTTGTACAAGTGTTGGATGTTCTCTACAAATGAATGCCAATGCCTATTTATAGGCCCTTAAAGTCCTAGAGGCTTCTAGTCTAGAACTTTCCACAATCCTCCTTCAAAGGAGTATTCTCTATGCATCTAGAAAGTTCCCACCTCCAAAGGAACCAGAAATTACAAGGAGGCTTCTAGAAAATGCTACACAAATCTGTACAAGGGTGTTCTAGACTCATCCATGCTAGAACACTCTAGATAAAGCTAAGCTAGAATGTCCAAGAGCACTCTAGAACCTTCCGGAGGTATCTAGAGAAAGCTATGCTAGATGGCTCGTGACATTCTCCCCCACCCAAGTCCTTGACGACCCCGTCAAGACCGTGCCTCGAACTCCGCGATCTTACCCTGGAATTGCCATAGGTCGCCCTCTTTCTCCCATGAGGCCTCACTGTTCGGTAGTCCCTTCCATCGAATGAGATACTCATTATAGCTTGGCACAACCCTCCGTCGGATGAGCCTCTTTGCCTCGATGCTCTCGATCTCTCGATCAAAGGAAGCCACGACCGCGGTTGGTGCCCGATGTGACTCGCCCCTTGTTGGATCTTCTTTATCACCATGGTAGGGCTTGAGCATGCTCACATGGAACACCGGATAAATCTTGAGTTTGGGCGGCAACTCAAGCTTATAAGAAACTCTCCCGACCTTCCGTAGGACGGGAAATGGCCCCTCGTACTTCCGCACTAGTCCCTTGTGCACCGAGCGGAAGACCTTGAACTGTTGTGGCAGCAACTTGACCATGACCATGTCGCCCACTTGGAACTCAAGAGGCCGTCTATGCTTGTCCGCCCACTTCTTCATCTTTTTAGACGCCTTGTCCAAGTATGCCTTTGTTATATCAAGCTGCTCATGCCACCCTCGTGCAAGCTTGTACGCAGCGGGGCTGCTACCAGTGTAGCCTGACGCAACGGCTTGTGGAGTCAAGGGCTGCTGGCCCATGACGATCTCGAACGGACTTTGTTGCGTCGATTCGGACCGCTGCAAGTTGAATGAGAATTGAGCCACATCCATCAACTTGTCCCAATCCTTCTGGTTGGCACCCACAAAGTGCCTCAAGTATAACTCCAACAAGGCATTCACCCTCTCTGTTTGCCCATCGCTTTGCGGGTGAAAGCTTGTTGAGAAGTGTAGACCCGAACCCAAGAGCTTGAATAACTCCGTCCAGAATTTTGCTGTGAACCTTGGGTCCCGATCACTTATGATGCTCCGAGGCAAGCCCCAATACTTCACCACATGCTGAAAGAACAACTTGGCAGCTTGCTCGGTCGTGCAATCGCGTGGGGCAGGTATGAAAGTTCCATACTTGGAAAAGCGATCGACCACCACCATAATAGAGCCATACCCATCAGACTTGGGTAAGGCCGATATGAAATCCATTGATACACTCTCCCATGGCCTTTCCGGAATCGGCAAAGGTTGCAATAGTCCTGCCGGTACACGTTGCTCTATCTTGTCTTGTTGGCACACAAGACAAGTCTTCACATAGGCCTCGATATCGTCCCGCATATGAGGCCAATAGTAGTCCACCTCCAAGAGTGCCAATGTCCGCTGCATCCCCGGATGGCCAGCCCACATTGAGTCGTGGCACTCCTTCATGATGTCTCGCCTAAGATTATCCCACTTAGGCACAAAAATGCGACGACCGACGGTGTAGAGCACCCCATCCTCTACCCAAAACCGTCGAGTCTTCCCCTCCTTGGCCATCTCCATGAGTCCCTTGGCCAAGGGGTCTTGAGAAGTCCCCTCCTTGATCCGATCAAGAAGGTTGCTAGCGGCGCTGCTTGCGCTAGCGAGCATGGCCTTTCGGCTGAGAGCATCAGCAACAACATTAACTTTGCCCGGTTTGTACTCCATGACATAATCAAACTCCGCTAAGAAATCTTGCCACCGAGCTTGCTTGGGGCTGATCTTCTTCTGATTTTGAAAATAACTCGTAGCCACATTGTCGGTCATGATGGTAAACCGACTCCCAAGCAAATAGTGCCTCCAAGTCCGCAAGCAATGAATGATGGCTGTCATCTCCTTGTCATGCACCGGATACCGTCTCTCGATATCATTGAGCTTGCGAGACTCATAGGCTATGGGATGCCCCTCTTGCATAAGCACCCCTCCGATGGCAAAGTCTGATGCATCGGTGTGAAGTTCGAACGACTTAGCATAATCGGGCAAGGCCAAGACAGGTTCCTCGGTGACTGCCTTCTTCAAATCATCGAACGCTTCTTGGCATTTCTCACTCCAATGCCACTGCACCTTCTTCTTCAGCAAGTCAGTCAGTGGGGCTGCTCTCGCCGAGTAGCTCAAAATGAATCTCCGATAATAATTGGCCAGCCCAAGGAAAGAACGTAGCTCCGAAACGTTCTTGGGTGGCTCCCATTCATTGATGGCCTGCACTTTGTCCCGTTCCATCATGATCTTTCCAGCCTTGATGCGGTGCCCCAAGAAAGACACCTCGTCTTGGGCGAACGAGCACTTCTCCAATTTCACGTACAGCTTGCTCTCCCGCAATGCTTGGAAAACCTGTCGCAAGTGATGCACATGTTCTTCCAAGTTGTCGCTATACACGACGATATCGTCGAGATAGACGACTACAAATTTATCCAAGAAAGGCTGAAAGATTCTGTTCATTAAAGTGCAGAAAGTAGCCGGGGCATTGGTGAGACCAAAAGGCATCACCAAGAACTCATAAGACCCATAGCGAGTGACGCATGCCGTCTTTGGCTCATCCCCTTTGGCTATGCGCACTTGCCAATATCCTGATTGGAGATCTAGTTTAGGAAAGTACCTGGCCTTACCGAGCCTATCGAAAAGATCGGCAACCAAAGGAATTGGATACATGTTCTTGATGGTTACTTTGTTAAGTGCTCGGTAATCGATGCACATACGCAAGGACCCATCGTGCTTGCGTTGGAACAATACTGGTGCACCGAATGGGGCCTTGGATGGCCGAATGAACCCCGCGTCCAGCAGCTCCTTGAGTTGCTTGCGTAGCTCTTCTAACTCTGGCGGTGCCATCCGATAAGGCGCCATGGCTGGAGGCCTAGGCCCTGGCTCCAGCTCGATCATATGATCGACTTCCCTTATTGGAGGAAGTCTCTTGGGTAACTCTGGAGGCATGACATCTTTGTACTCTTTCAAAACCGCAGCTACCTCCTTCGGAACCTCGCTGGGTTGAGGCCCATCTTCAATCAACGTGGCCACAAATGTTGCTTGCCCCTTTTGCACGCCTCTCTTCACTTGAATGGCTGACAACATCTTGGCCTCCACGATCTCCCGAGTGACAGGGACAGAGCATGCTTCTCGATCCTTTGCAATAGTCATCGACCCGTCCCTTTCTAATGTCCATGGCTTCACCGTATCCATGAACTCCATGCCCAGCACCAATGAGAAGTCGTCCATCGTGACGACAGTCAGGTCCATCGTCCCCTTCCATTCTCCCAAATGAAGGGAGACGCCTCGTGCTACACCATGGATAGGCACCGGTGCTGTGTTGACGGTCTTCAAGGTGCCTGGCTCCTTGGTGTACTGCACGCCCAGTCTTGTTGCCTCCTTTAAAGCAACAAAGTTGTGTGTTGCACCCGTGTCGACGAGTGCCTTTGAAGCCTTGCCATTTACCTTGGCTTCCACAAACAAGAGAGCGGATTTCTTCGAACGGGGCAGCGTACTTACCTTAGCCACGTTGCTTTGCTTCACCGTAGCCTTGACGCTGCTTAGCAAGCGCAAAGTCCCCATTTGCGCCTCATCCCCCGATGATTCCCCGGACGATCCACTCTTGCCAGCGATCATCGCATTGAGCTTCTGTCGCTGTGGGCACTCCCTAGCCCAGTGCGGCCCTCCGCACAAGAAGCAGTCGCGGTTTTTCACCTTGCTATCCGAGAAGGACTGCTTGGCTTTGTCCTTCCTCTCGAACTGCTTGCCTCCGCTGCTTCTTTCGGTGGGTTTTGCTCCCCCACCTTTTCCCTTGCTACCGTCGCCACTCTTGCTGCCGCCCTTGTGGCTTTTCGAATCAGCCTTGTATTCGAACAAGGATTCGGCAACTGCGATGGCCTCCGCAAGTGATTGAACGTTGCGTCTCTTTAACTCTTGCTCAGCCCATCGTTGTAGTCCATCCATGAAGTAGATGAGTTGAGTCTTCTCCGGCATGTCCGAGACTTCAAGCATAAGAGAAGTGAACTGTTTGACATACTCTTTGATCGACCCCGTATGCTTCAGTCCACGCAGCCTCTTCATAGCAACTTCCTCCGCATTCTCCGGATAGAATTGCCGCTTGAAATCCGCCTTGAACTCGTCCCAAGTCTTAAGCGAGCAAAGACCCTTCTTGATATCCGACTCACGCCTCCTCCACCAAAGGATGGCATCCTCACCCAAGTACATGGTGACGGTGGTGATCTTGGACTCATCGTCGTCCAAGCGCATCACGTTGAAATATTTTTCAACACTCCATAGGAAGTTGTCGAGCTCCCTAGCATCGCGCTTCCCATGGTACCTTGGCGGCTCGGGCACCTTCATCCTTGGTCCCTCTCGTACAGTAGCACTACCTGCCACAGCCGCCTTGCATAGGTTGACGTCCGATTGCAAGGACTCAACCTACTCTCGGATGGCTTGGAGCTGCCTCATCAGCGTGTCTTGAGCTGGCCCATCTCGTTGCGCATGGCATCCGCAACTTGGTTGACGAGAAGTTGAGTCTCGTCCTTGGTTTCCACAGTGCCAAGCTCTAGGTCATGGACGCGGCTATCGAGTTGCTCGATATCCGTAGTGACGCTAGCCAACGTCCCATGGAAGGACTCAACCTTCTGTTCCATCTCCCCGACACTGTCCTGGAGATCGCCCACGGTCAGCTCCACCTTGGCCATACGATCCTCAAGCATGCTGGTCCGACTAGTCTTTCTTCCAGTCTCCTCGACCACGGACCCTCCAACATCACTCTCTTTGTTTCCCGACATGATCAGATTGATCCGCACCTAACCTTCGTACACACAGCAACTAGCACAACGCAACTTCAGCAAGACCGCCCCTATGATCGTCGCTGCTCTGATACCACGTGTCACGTGCTGACCTTTTTCCCTCGGCTAACACGCTGCCCACTAGCGTCACACTCCCGTCGGACTAACTAGTCAAGGCACTTCGATGCTTGGCTAATGCTAAGTGATGCTACGAAAGCTTAAGTGAGGAAAATGTTAAGGCACAAGTGTTTAGGCTTTTTGAAAGAATGCTTTGTATTGCTTGAGAGAGTTGTACAAGTGTTGGAATGTTCTCTACAAATGAATGCCAATGCCTATTTATAGGCCCTTAAAGTCCTAGAGGCTTCTAGTCTAGAACTTTCCACAATCCTCCTTCAAAGGAGTATTCTCTATGCATCTAGAAAGTTCCCACCTCCAAAGGAACCAGAAATTACAAGGAGGCTTCTAGAAAATGCTACACAAATCTGTACAAGGGTGTTCTAGACTCATCCATGCTAGAACACTCTAGATAAAGCTAAGCTAGAATGTCCAAGAGCACTCTAGAACCTTCCGGAGGTATCTAGAGAAAGCTATGCTAGATGGCTCGTGACAATACGCTTTGGTTGATGGCAAACTTAATGTTGTGATAAGCCATGCATGACTTTAGTAATTGTGTTGATTTTTCCAAGTCTTTGTTAAGTCAATTTGTGGTTATTATCACCAAAAAAAAATCCTTGTGATTGATAACAACCTTTTATTCTGTGACGTGTAGTTAGTTGGGCTGTCAAGGTTTTTCTTGAGATTTAACTCATTTTATGTCCTTTATTGGTGGACACTACGTCAGAATGGGTAATTAATAATATTAATATCTTTTAATTTGTAACTCTTCATTGTGTTACAAGTCTTGTAACAAAAAAAAATGTTATTAATTATTGACTTAAGTTACTATAAGTAATTTTATGTATATATATTATTTATAAAATAACTAAAAAAAAATTTAGTTAAACAAACAAATGTTCAACCAAAAATTAAAAAAAAAATTATGTCGACACTAGTCCATCAAAATAGACGGCTGAGATCTCACATCATAGAGTCCAGAAGCGAAAGAGGGAGAGAGAGAAAACCCGATTTCACGAACTCTTCTTCAACAAGGTCAGTTTCCTCTCTAACTCTCGCACTCGATTCGATTGAGTTGTTGAATCTTGTAGATCGGAGTGAATGGACTCGTTGCAGAATATATTGGAGATCCAAGTTTGATTGGATATTGATTTGTGATGATCACCAAGGTATAAACAAAATACTATCCCAAAATTATGTAGTTATACAATAATGGAGTAGCCTTTAGTGTCGCTTGTGGTAGTGCTGTTTGGATTCTTGATTATTAAAAAGGGTAATTCAATGAGTTAAATGTTGCAACAAGATGTTGATCTTTTATTTATTTTATTTTGTTTTTGTATATTGGAATGCTATACAAAGTAGATCAGCAAATCTAATGTATGGAATTCTACGCTTAAAAATTTCTCATAGCAGTTTCTTCTGTGTATATTGTGCAACTATTTTGTCGAAACATCAATAAATGTGATACCTAGGGCACTTCAGTTGCTAAGTACTTTATGTTCACCAGCATGTATCAGACCAATGACATATGATATAGTTTAACATGGTATCCATATCAACCTC
This sequence comes from Berberis vulgaris, assembly GCA_963556465.1. NCBI lineage: Eukaryota > Viridiplantae > Streptophyta > Magnoliopsida > Ranunculales > Berberidaceae > Berberis > Berberis vulgaris. The sequence continues at coordinate 1,547,897 of OY747128.1, read as the reverse complement.
ATAATATATAGACCAATGGCATAGTTGATGCTTCTCACCAAGTAATCAACTTTTGCAATAGATAAGATTGGGTTTCCATTGGAACAGTTGATACCAAGATCTGGGTATCCGCAGTATTCTTCAGGGCTCTCGTCATTCGACCAGAAAGGGTAACTGATATTAACTCCCTTGTTTCCACAAATGAAAGATGTACAAAATTGGTCTCCTTTGATTGAGGCGATGAAATTGCAAGCAATTCCTATAAGGAGTATAAGAAGATTTTGTAATCGCTGGAACATGATTGATCCTCTTCTGAATCGTCGGAACAACAAAAATTACACAACACACTTGCTTTGGTTGATGCCAAACTTAAATGTTGTGATAAGCCATGCATGACTTTAGTAATTGTGTTGATTTTTCCAAGTCTTTGTTAAGTCAATTTGCGATTATTATCACCTTGTGATTGATAACAGCCACTTACTTCCTATTCAAAATATCCCAACCTTTTATTCTATGGCCACTAGTTAGTAGGGCAATGTTGTGATAAGCCATGCATGACTTTAGTAATTGTGTTGATTTTTCCAAGTCTTTGTTAAGTCAATTTGCGATTATTATCACCTTGTGATTGATAACAGCCACTTACGTTCCTATTCAAAATATCCCAACCTTTTATTCTATGGCCACTAGTTAGTAGGACTGTCAAGGTTTTTCTTGAGATTTAACTCATTTTATGTTCTTTATATTGGTGGACACTCGTCAGAATGGGTAATTAGTATTATTAATATATTATAATTTGTAACTCTTGATTGTGTTACAAGTCTTGTAACAAAAAAAATGTTATTAATTATTGACTTAAGTTAATTACTATGTATATATATTATTTATAAAAATTAACTAAGAAAAAAAATTTAGTTAAACAAACAAATGGTCAACCGGAAATTAAAAAAAAAAATTGTTGTTGATGTGTTTATACATATTGACTCCAATAGGGGTAGAAAAATCTTATCGACACCCTGTGGCTAATTTTATTGAATAGCTGTAGGGGTGATATGTGTTAATTGTCATACACTGAATAACCTTAGAGTTCATTTGCTAGTCACAAGCGTCGGCAAATTCATTTTATTACTATGTTTTTGTAATAGAATTAGGTTTAGGGTTTAGCTTCTTATAAATGAGGGCAATATTGATTTTTGTGAGAAAATGAAGTATACCTAATTCAATAATAAGTACCTAATTATTTTAACAGTCTGAGACAAGAAAATTGGGATTTTTGGACTAATGTTTATTTCTTCTATAATTTGTGGTTATCTATATTGATAACCTATTCAGTGAGTGACCTTGTATCAGTTAATCTACCATACGTTACTTCTCGAATTGACTAATGAGATTTTCATATTCCTTTATGCTCGTTGAAAGAGAGTACCAATTATCAATAAACCTTTGATTGATGAAATACTAATTTGCCAATTTACAAACTTACTACTATATCATATCGTGTGGCACCTTCGGTGTATTTATTTTTCTTTCTGGCCGTGTAAATTAAGTTGGTTACAACCAAGGATTGTGATTTTGTTTTTCGAGTTAATTTCGGTGTCTTGATTTTAAGAAATATTTTGGTGTGTAAAGAAAAAATGTAAAAATTTTGAGATGAAATAAATATGAAACCAATATATAATTAAAAAATTAGGGGGTGATTTCAAAATAGTAGAAGAACTGAAAATTAGAAAATGTGGTTTCAAAATTTTTTACTTCTGATATTTCTAATATATGTTTTCAGCTTGTGTTGAGATTCTAATTTTTTTTTCTCGCACTAATACAAGTTGTTTAAGGAGAAAACCACGTGGACATCCATACCATGTTTCCTAAATTTGTATTTTCAAATACATAAGATTATTATGGTCTTTTTAACTCGTGTCAAGATACTAAATTTTTTATGACAGTGCAAAAACATAGAGGTTTTTTTAAGGGACAAACCACTTGAAACTTCGTTTTTTGGGGGATACAGGTATTAGGATGCTCTTAGGTATAACACTCGTCTTTTGAAACTATGTTGATGGTTAGCGGATATGGGCACATGTTTTAGCGTCTGATTTTGGTAGAAATGTGTCTAACAAGAGTATGAGGATCCATAATTTTTGTTTGCTAGAAAATTTCTAATTGTATTTTTATAGGCTGCTGTTGTGTACAATATACTTGAATATAGCGAAAATAATCTATTGATTAGTTGAATATAAACCAGAACATTTCAGTAATATAAACACTAACCGTGGAAGTAGAATACTCATTCAATCAGCAAATTTTTCTAACGAGCATGTAGGCGTGGATCCTTCTTGGGTTCATAAATACCTGAAACATAAAACATTTAGGGCATGTTGGAAGATTTTGTAATCACTGGAATATTATTGATCCTCTTCTGAATCGTCGGAACAAAAAAAAAAATTACACAACACACTTGCTTTAGTAATTGTGTTGATTTTTCAAAGTCTTTGTTAAGTCAATTTGTGATTATTATCACCAAAAAATATCTTGAGATACGGTAGATATCTATTATTTAATGAAGTAATGGAGATAATGAAGGATTCGGACTACATTTAATGAAGTAATGGAGATATCTATTATTTTCTTGGAATGAATAAAGACTACTAATAAGTGGGTCTTCCTCAATAATTCGAGGTCGAGGACAAGTTTGTCCCACAAACTTGGTGTTCACAATTCTCACGCTATTATCAGAATAGTTGATGCTTCTCACCAAGTAATCGGCACTTGCATCTGATAAGATTGGATTTCTATTGGAACACTTGATACCAAAATCTGGGTATCCGCAGTATTCTTCAGTGCTCTCGTCCTTCGACCAGAAAGGGTATTTGATATTAACTCCGTTGTTTCCACAACTGAAAGATGTACAAAATTGGTCTCCTTTGATTGAGACGATGAAACTGCAAGCAATTCCAATAAGGAGTACAAGAAGATTTTGTAATCGCTGGAACACGATTGATCCTCTTCTGAATCATCGGAACAACGAAAAGTACACAACACACTTGCTTTGGTTGATGGCAAACTTAAATGTTTTGATAAGCCGTGCATGACTTTAGTAGTTGTGTTGATTTTTCCAAGTCTATTTTAGGTCAATTTGTGATTATTATCACCAAAAAAATCCTTGTGATTGATAACAGCCACTTACTTCCTATTTAAAATATCCCAACCTTTTATTCTGTGGCCATTAGTAAGTAGGCTGTCAAGGTTTTTCTTGAGATTTAACGCATTTTACATCCTTTATTGGTGGACACCAGTCAAAATGGGTAATTAATAATATTAATATTTTTTAATTTGTAACTCTTCATTGTGTTACAAGTCTTGTAATAAAACAAAATGTTACTAATTATTGACTTAAGTTACTATTAGTAATTTTATGTATATATATTATTTATAAAAGTAGCTAAGAAAAAAAAATAGTTAAAGAAACAAATGTTCAACCGGAAATAAAAAATAAAAAATAAAAAAATTCGTCGACACTAGTCCATCAAAATAGACGGCTGAGATCTCACATCATAGAGTCCAGAAGAGAAAGAGGCAAAGAGAGAGAAAACCCAATTTCACGAACTCTTCTTCAACAAGGTCAGTTTCCTCTCTAACTCTCGCACTCTATTCGATTGAGTTGTTAAATCTTGTAGATCGGAGTGAATGGACTCGTTGATTGAGTTGATCTGAAGCTTAATTAGACTAAATCAAATTATTGAATGGTGTCAGGTTGTTGTTTTATTTCTCATTGAAATTACTCCAAAAAGTATAGTTGTTCATCATGCCACCGAGGTTGCTAAGTGATATTCACATAATTATTACATAATATATCCCTCAATTTATATATGTTAGTGTTTCAATTATTATATTTTATAGTTATTTCGTTTTAATGTCTTTGTAGGAATTTGAGCGTAAACGATGAAATCATATCAAGGCGACAAGTTAAGGAACGACAATTAGTCGATTCTAACGGTGGAATAAAGCAGATGGTCACAAACCTAAACCCAAAACCTACCCATAACCCCAAACCCAATCCTACCCCTAAAGAATATTCTCTCATTTATACCTTGATGAATGTTCCCTTGATTTCATCCCTATTCACTTTGATCTTTCCCTATAAATAGAAGATAATGGGGTGAGAAAAAGGGAGGAGGAAGAGAAGGGAAGAAAAAAATCATTAAAAGATCAAATCCTCTTCCTTCACAAAAGGGAGGAAGAGAAGGGAAAAGAAGAATTAGACAAAAATCAAAACCTCTTTCTCAAATTGATTCTCGTCACCCTCACCACTCATCCATCTCTCACTCATTCAGCAATCACCTCCATCCTCCACCTCGCCACCATCATCACCCGAGCACCACCACCACCTCTGGACAGCACAACCGCCACCACCACGAAACAGGGGTGTGACAACCCTGTTTCGCGTCAGAGCCACCTCCATCACCGTCCCTGTCCCTATTCTTGTCCATCACCCATCAACCTCCATCCGCCATCGACCTGTTTCGCGACAGAACACATCCGCGAGCCACCACAACCACCGCGAAACAGAGCCTCCACCTCGCGAGACAGAGCTCGCAAGCAGAAACAGGGAGTCCATGTTCCTCGTCCTTCTCTGTTTTTTCTTGTTGTTATCTCACTGTTTCCTCAACCTCTCTCTCTCTTTTTCAGGTTCTGGAGACGGTTTGAAGACTGAGGAAGCTCGCGAGGAGCAGAAATCACCACCGCGAGCGGTGCTGCTCGCTGGAGAAGAAGGCGGAGCGAGGAGTGTTACTGTAGCGAGGGCGGGAGACCGAGTCAAATCCGTTTTTGGCTATTCACACCCCCGGTTCTGCTCTGTACCACCACAGAGCGTTTTGGAAACATTTTCCCGAGATTTGTGTTCGGACCACCTGCTGATCTTCTGAGTACCACCACATCGAGTTTGTGACAAACTAAATGGGTTGTATAAGTTATTTTGATTTATTTTACTGAATTGTGTGCTTAATTGTTAATTACAATTTATTTCTGAATTTTTGATAAATTGCTTTCACCTTTCATGTTCGAGAAATTAAACTTGATATGTTTGGTAGTTAGTATTACCCTTTATCAATATTCAAAGCATGTGCTAAAAATATTAAGCTTAAACTTTGATTAAGTGTGCCCTAAAAAGACACTTAATACTTGGTAAGAGCATATTTGCTTGAAATAATTTGTTAATGTTTGATAGAAACATGATATAAATTGAATTGGATTTTAACGATCACATATTCGGTGTAAGCAAGGGATTCTCATCCCTAACGCTTCTCGTTTAAATTTTCAGTAATTTAGATTTAAATGTTTTTGCTAATTCATTGGTGAGTCCAATCCCACAAAATCCATCTCATCTATCTTTTATTTTATTTTATTTTTCTTAGTTTTAATTTATTTTTTAGTTTAGCTTTAAAAATGTTGTAACCCCATTTTCCATTTAAATTAGTTTAAATTAAATTATTAAATTCAATTGCACTCACTTTCCTTGTGGGATCGACCCGTACTTGCCGTTGTCTACCAGTTAGGCACCGTGCACTTGCGGTTATTACAATTGGATTAAATTAGCCTATTAATTTAGGTTAGTTAAACACGCAACAGTAGGATTGTGGTAAGGTTGAAAATTGTTTATTTTTATTGGAAATGAAAATCCTTATTTAATGCTAGAAGATGAGTTCTTATCTTTATTAGTTTGCGATTTGACAAATATATGAGTGAGGTGGTTAGAATGTGAAATTCATTTATAAGCTCCTCATGTTGTGTCTCTCGGTCAAGCAAGTTGCATGACTTTCTTTTTTATTATATCGAGTGGGGAGAGTTGTTACATTGTATTCAATGGGTATCCTGAAGCTGCTTGGGTTAAAAGGAAGAAGGTATTCTTATCTTATGTTATTTGTCATTTTTGAGCCTTTACAGTTCTGTTGGACGTTTCCTTGTCTTCTTATTATTGTGTTTATTAGTTGCTACCATTTGATCGGTAAAAATTTAGGTTTTAACTTATAGAAGAGTGTTGTTGACTTGTTCTTGGTTGTGAGAAATCTTTAATGGATAATCATCTGTTGTGAGAACACCACAACAGATGAGCAGAGTAGTAACGAGGAACATGAGCAAGAACCTTCTAGTGAAGAGGTTGCAAGCAATTCAAAATCTTGCACTGAAGATTTTAGTCTTTGCCCTCGAAGATCCTTTAGGGCTAAGAAAGCAAACAAAAAGTACAAAGGTTGAATCCTTTTCTCCTTAACAAAGGAGACAGGGATAAAAAAAAAAAAAAAAAAAAAACAAGAGGTTTCTTCTTTGGCCGATGCTAGTTGAAGATTTTTATAGGCCTAGTAACCATGTTCACTCTCACTAGACTTCTTTTTCTTGTGAGAGTTTGCTTCTGTTTTTATTGTTGTTTTTGCTTTTGTTTCATTTATATAAAGGTTTTGGGGTCCTTAAAACCCAGCTCACTTTCCAAAAAAAAAAACATTATTTTCATAGAAAAGCTTTAGTGGACACTGCAACAGCTTACAATGTGAAATAATATGAAGAAGTCCCTGTGGGAAACTTTTATAGTGTTTTCTATGTGAACAAAAATAACTAAACTTTTACAAAAGAGCGTTCTGTTTTGTTTAATTGAGAAAAAAAAACACGGTGTATAGTATTTTGTTTCACTATGTCTTGGCGTTTCCTCATTGATGTTTAACGTGTTCAAAGTGGAAGTCTGATAGACCTTTGGAAATTTTGTGTACAAGTATTTATGATCTCTATATTGATTTTCCTCAACAAAAATTAACGATTGTAGGGTGGGCTGACCCGGAAAAGATTGTCAAAGCAATCAACACAATGAGGAAGGTTGCAACAATATGTTCTCACACACAAGCTGATGAACCTCTAGTTGTACCCACAAAACCAACACCTGAAGCTGCACTAGATGCTTCGAACTCTCCTCCAGAAGCTCCACCTGCTAAAGCTTCTCCGCTTAGGGAACCACCCAAAGACCCCCACCACTCTGAAACCCACCTGCAGAGCCAGACAGTCAACCACCTCAGCTTATTGGACCAAAGGATTTCGAAGAGATTCATTATATCCATGTAATTTAAAAAAAAATATTAATCTAATATGAGAAACGATGTTATAATTGATTGCAGCTATTTCACTTTGTAATAGTTGTAAGATTATTTTAATTTGGGTATTAACATTGATATTTGAATATTTGGGTTTTATAATCTCATTAGATGTCATTCATTTTTTTATACCTTTTTATTTGTTTAATTAAAAATAAACAAAATTTTAGATATTTATTTTTATATAAAAAAACATTTGTAACACGTCGATGTGTTGCTAATATGTGAACATTGTAACATGCTAAAGTGCTATCATAAATCTTGGCCATCTGTTACAAAATTTAAAGGTTGTAACACATTGAAGTGTTACTAATATTTGTAATACCTTGATTTGTAAGATTTTTGTGGTGTTACAAAATTTTTTAATAACAAAGAGAATGTATTACAAATTGCCTTTTTTTGGTGTAGTGGGACGCGGAAAAAAAATGGTAGATTTAGTAAATTATTTTACAAGAAGTTATGTTGTATTTGTGTGCTGCTAGCTGCAATGCACAAGAATTTGATCTTTGGTGGTCTAGTATATCATTTGAATTCCTTGGGTACATAGGAATAATTTTTGTTTCCTATAAAAATATATAAGCTGTGTTTTTTAATTCTTGGTTAGATGTACACTATATATTTTTGTCCATGACACAGTTCTAATAAATAGAGTCTATTGATTTTGGATTTAAATTGAAGCTCAGAGTTGTTTATCTTATGTTTTTCTTTCTGTCCATAGCCTATGAGTTTAAGAATTGCTGAGCAATGTATCCAAGCCTTCCGTAAAATGGTGTTATGGTCGAGTGGTTAGGGTTGTGTGGGTTTATCTCCCATGTCCTAGATTCGAGACCCATTGGCGGCATGATTATTTTTTTATGGTGTTGACATCTAGGTCGCACCTTGTTGATAGGTTATGGGCTCCCAAGTATTTGTTCAACCAAGCCAATTATTTTTTAACTCCTCTAGTCCTCCTTTGTGTGCCAACCAAGGAAGAAAATGAAAAAAGACAAGGAAACAAATTCCAAGGAAGAAAAAATCTTCATTGCTGGAAGGTGTAGGAGAACTATTGTTCGGTATCTATATTATTGTAATTATTCTTTGATTAGTTACTAATGTATATTTTGTTGTTACAACTTGTATATATAGCCTCAATAGTAATGGTGTATATGTTGATGTGAGAGCAGGTTAGATTGAAGCAATGCCAATAGTTCCGCAAGACAGGTTAGTGAGAGCAGTCACGCTTCCAATGCAATGAGCCAATACTGACAAGAATGAGCTCTGATGACAGTGTAGGCAAACATGTTTTCTCTTTGCAAATTCGCAATAAGAGAGATGAAGATGATATCAACAGTCGATGATAAGATAATAGTCTCAGAGCTATTCAGTGTTAGGTGAGCCCTTCAGGTATTACTGCAGCTCCACTGTTTTTGTAATAAAAAAAATTGTGATTACGTCAATGAAGGTAGAAGAATTTACAGTTCTGTTGAGAAAGTTGAACACAACTACTCATTTTGGTTCTTTTAATTTGACCTGTTTGAACAATTTAAAAAAATAAGAAAATTTACATTTCTTTCAAAAAAATAAGAAGATATTTGCAATCACACTGATCTTTATCTTCTTACTTCTTAGTAAATGGTGCATGCATTGTTAGGACACCTCTTGCACTTGGGTTGATTCGAAATCACAGTGGACACAACTGTATGAGCTCTTAGTGCCCTATACAATGCTTATGGCATGATTTTTAGGGCACCAAAACTTTAATGATTCATGTCTGAATCAGGTCATCGAAATTTGACAAACTCTACAATACATGTGGCACATGCACTGATCTGAGGATATTCAACGGATCACTTCTATTTTGGGTTTAGTTTGCCTACAAATACTAAACACGACTGAAAAAAGGCGCCATAAGGTTTGGAGGAGAGGCAGTACTAGAGTTTTTTAACCCAAAGCTTCTGACTTCTGTCATTTTCTCCCCTTCCTAGTTTCTTCTCCAAATAGAGAGGCTGGCCAAGTACATTGAATCCCTCTTGCATTATTTGCAACATATGTTGTTGGAATGGAAGGTATGTAATTATCGCATTTGGCATGCAATCACTACTAAAAAAATCCCCTTTTGCGACGACTCGTAGCACGACGAGTGAAGTTTTGTCGCTCAAAATTAACTTGGCGCGACGACATATTTGAGCTACTAGGTATGTGGAAGAACTACATACTTGTTACTTGTGGGAACATTTGGCTGATTTATGCATGTTTGGTCCTGTGTAGTAAAGTTTCAAATTTGCACCTTAATATGGGACACGCGCAGATACGTGTGAAAGGCACACATTTATATCGATTAGGCGTAGGATGCAAAGGGCATGCCTTTTGACATTGTTACTTTTGTTTGCTTTTTTTCACACATTTTTGTGCACATTGTGCGTGTGTGCTTGTGTGTTTTAATGAAATAAGCACTTGATTTAAAAAGCTTTGATGAGAAATGAAGCCAAAACACAAGTCCCCTTTTGTAATGATGGCATACTAAATATAAACCTTATCGGTTGATGTTATACAATTATTATTGAAATGTTCAGTGGTTGATATGTCTAGGAAAGTTGGAAATGTATTTTAAAGTTTACCAATAAGAAATATGATATATTTTTTTGCAATGCGTCATTTATATATAATTTTGTACATTTTTTAATTGGTTGTGTTGTACGTTAGGTGTGCGCCTAAGGTAGACAATGGGTATTGCGTGTTGAGTGCACCTTTGCCCCTTAACTACACTGCAAGTGATATTATAGTTTCTTGATTGTTTCACTTGTGTGAGCATTTGGATGATTTATCCCTTCTTTGTCTGGTGATATTGTTAATAAATAATAATGCACTTACCTTTGTTTGTTTGTTTGTTGTTGTTTAGATTTAAAAGAAGAGTTCAAGCATAAAAGTCGCTTGCAACAACATGCACAAAAATTGGCCTCAGGTCTCCCCAGTTATCATACTGTTATTGTTGATCCCACACATCCACCTAAGTTTAAATCTACTGTTTATGTTGGTGGAGTCGCCTATAGTTCACCTGAGGCATTTTCACGTCGAAAAGATGCTGAACAACATGTTGCTAAGGTTGCATTGGAGCGTATAATAAAGAAAACTAAAGAGGAAGGATGTGCACCAATTCATAAGGTGTGTTGCGTACAAACTCATTGAAACGTTCAAACTTTCGTCCAGAATGCTCATTTTTCTCGAGAATGAAATGGTGCCCAGTGGGAACAATAATTCGTCCGAGAGTTTTAACTTAACAAATATAGATAGCTATATATAATTCATCATAATTGAACACTTTAACGCCCAGGCATTTCGATTTGAAGAGTACAAGGATCTGATCATTGTAGTACAAACTCATTTGAAACGTTCAAATTTATATCAGATCATGCAGAAACAACAGCTGGATTATTGATCATATCCTCTGAGCTCTTGGGCTTCACTAGTTGCTCCTTACCAACGACATCCGATTTTGTGTGCCTCATCCTCGTTAGTCTCAACAACTGCCACTTTTGGTGCATCGTTTACTTTCTCTGCAGTTTCACCACCAGCCACGGCTTTCTCCTGACTTTACTTATCAGCCTTCTTATCCTCATCTAACTTGTTAACCACCTCTGCAACTAGTTCTGCAACAGGATCCTTTGCTTCTATAGGCTTATCTCCTTCTGCCTTAGAAGCCTATGGGGCCTCAGAAGATCTACTAGGGGGCTCTTCTTTTTTGGTTTCATCTTCATCGTTGTTCTTCTCCTATATTACAAATTTACAATAGCACATACGTGGACACGCCAGTTAGTCAGTATTTGAATGTTCTTATTTGACTGATTTGGTCGACAACTTGGTATTTTTAGGATCAGGTGCTTGAACTTTTGTTTTAGATAAGGGGCGAAGGGTCCCCTCAAGATAAGCAACGCTGTGCATCTCGAGACAATTTCGCTTATTTAGGGAGACGGGTGCTCCCTCGCTCCCTAAAATTTCTGTATCCTGTCATAGTTTGACTAACAGTTGTGATGGTCTGCAGTAGTGTCTGTAGGTAGGTGCACAAAATCGCTGCAGCCTAGTCCAAATAAATAATAAAGAATTGTATGAACTATGATGACTATGAAGAAGAGTGATGCTACAATGTGAGTACAAGACGAAATCATATATTTGGACACTCAAATCCTCTATCGCTTTTTTTTTTTTTAATGCCCTGATGAAATTACGTCAAATCGGGGGGCATTGTGCTGAGATCATCAGCATTAATGTGATTATTATTTTATAGACTCCATGATATGGCTAATTATGTGATTATTGTTTGGGCTGTGTTGGGAGATGGCACACAGCACGTAAGTTTTATTTATGAGAGAAAAAAGAGAGGCAGCTTTAACGCTCGCCATAGACGAATCGAGCAGGCCGCACGGGCTGCTTTTGTTTCTCATCCTAATCTATCTGTTGTGATCAGTGATCACACATTAGAAGAGTGGAGATGACGACACGTATGGTAATTCAGTCAAAGTGGGGGTTGGGGTGGCTGGCGTGTTTTTGTTGGTGTTGTATTGTGTACTGTGGGGTGTGCTGCTTTGATAGCTTTCGTGTTTGCGATGTGGATCTGATTTGCTGTGTAGTCCTCTCGCTTTTTATTTTTTTTATTGTACGCCTGTGGTGCATTTCGAGAAATTAGAGAGCCTCGCTCGGTGTTGAGGAAACCACTCACAAAGCTGTCGGCAAATTTGGGACGAGTAATTTCTTCGCTGGGAATATCTCCATCCCTTTTATAATGTTACTTAATGAGTAGTGTCTGTAGCCTGTGTACTAGTTCCACTAGTCTACTCTGCTGCACCGTACAGTACAGTACAGTCAGGAGTGATGAGGACTATTCGATGAGACAAGAGTATCATGCTACTCACCACACCCACCATATATCTCCTCCCCAAGGCATACCCATCTCCAAAGGTCAACATGAAATGACCATTACATTGTGCTTTAGCTTTTCTCATCAAGAGTGGTTTGGTTGTATTTCAAGGCATGGGATGGGATAGAGAGTTTGAGGTGGTACCACCCATTGCTTGGGTTTTTTCTTTTAATAAATAATTAATATCACCTAAATATCTTCTTTATGAAATGTAAACGTACTAGTACATTGGCTGTGCTGTTGGCACAAAGAAAAGTTTATCATTCAATTTTCAGAATTTTATCATTTAAATCATAATTGTGTAAAAATATTATGAGTTGGAGCATTCCAAGTGTTTTAATATATGCTATGATTGTTGTGGTGGTGGCGACAGTGGTTTTGTGGTGGTTATGCTATGTGATTGACTGGTTGTGGTGGTAGGGGTAGTGGCATCAATAACTGTGAGGGTGACATGGTTTAAGTGATGGCCACTGATGATGGTTATTTGTTATTGAAAAATTGAAATGGTGATAAGTTAGCTCCTGGCCTCTTGTAAACTAAAGTAACTATGTGACCTTTTGCCTACATCAAAATATAGAACTTCATTGTAGATAGAAAACTCACAATGTCAGCAAACTAATGCAATAACTGGTGGAAAGTTAATTTAGATAGAAAGAACATTGCAGCTGCTTGGACAACCAAACTGGTGGCAGTGTCAAGATAATATTTGACAGAGAGAGAATGCGAAGCAGGGCATTTCATTATTTTCTATTTTTAATTATATTGAGGACTTCTACATTTATTCTACTTTGATTAGAATTCTGTAAGAAAGGTGCAGGGATATATTAGGGAACTGCGATGTATATGCAGTATATAACTTGGGGTTCAAGTTGCATCTTGTATCAAGTTTGTTTTCTTGAAAACTGTTGGCTCTTTTGTTGATCGAACCTCAAACTATTCTACTGAAAAACTATGCAAAATGATGAATACCCATTGAGAAAGAACTCGTATTGATTAATAGTGAGAACTCATTGTCGACCAATAAAAGCTTCAAGTTTTGAATTTCTCTACCAAACGATCTCAATCAAAGATCTCCCCAAAGAAGTTATGTCTTCCAATGTCGGGCCTAGATCAACAAAAGAACCACATCTGCCGCATGACACTCCGCCATAGTACTGTTAAGCACTCTTCCAAAGATCGGACAAGCGACGTGGGCAAAAACAATACTATGAACATTCATCGTAAACACGCCTACTCTCCCTGTTTAGAAAAGTAAAAGAAACTAGCATAGCCATGTCAGAGTCCAAATCATGAATCAAAGAAATTGACATCATATGTTTGAAGATGAATATTTCAAAAGCAAATCAAAATATCTAGTTTCGATGACTTTTTTTTACCGGTGTTTCTTTAAGTGGGTGCTATTATCCTAAACGTGGGTGCTAGTATCCTGCACCATCCTAATAATACCTGGCAAATTCGGATCAACGGTCATAATTAGGGGTGGGCACGGGACGGGATGGGACGAGATAGACCCATCCCTATCCCATCTCGTTCATACGGGATCGGGACGGGACGAAATGAGAAAAACCCCATCCCGACCTCGTCCCATCCCAAACGGGTTCGGGACGGGACGAAATCAGCGTGCTCTCATTTTTTGACAAATTACTGCTTACCCAAGACCCAATTTGCTTAGTTGAAAATAGGCAAAGGCAATTCGTTGAACTACACATAAATGATAGTCTTGGATTGAGTATGCAACATCATAATAAACTACCATAAATGATAGTTGAAATTCACCCTGTAATTAAAATTTCTGCAGAGTTTTGAATGGCTAAGATGTGGACAGTATAATGCCAATGGTGGACCAGCTCTACTGTTTAGAATAGTGAACAAAAGGATAAGTAGATTTGGGATGCTAAGAATAATGTTTCATAATTGCTTTAAAAAAAACAGTCATTAAATTCATTGTCTTGACACGAAATAAAACCTCCAATGTAGTTAGTAATCTCATTTTGAGTTTTAAAGAGTTTGCAATTAAATAATTCATTTAGAAATCTAGAAATAAACCAATATCAAGTAGTTGCAGATATAGACTAATATCAATTATACTAATTTCAACTAAATTCAGGCTCTCTTGCTTGTTCACATCGTCTGGCTCGTCGTTTTAGGGTTTTCCGTCTTGTTTGGCCTCTTTTGATCGAGATCGATGTGCGGTCTGAGGTATTTGTGAATTTGTAATTCTATGTAGCAGAGGTTTTTTTCTTTTCGAAATTGGTTGTATTCTTTGTTGCGTCTTTTGGTTGTGAATTTTTACCATACAATTGAATTGAAATAAATTGATGATTGATGATTGATTCTTTAATTTCGGTGTTCTTATTTGATGAATGGGTGGATCAATTCAAAGTTTGTGTTTCTTTATAGATATTGTTATATATGAAATTTATTCGTTGATTGATGCAATTAATAAGGTTTGGCAATCAATTTGGAATCACTTGTCGTTGTTTTATTAATGAGCCGCTAAATCGGCCAGAAATCATTTATCCGAGGTGACCTATACGAATTGAATATTTAGTGGTTTGGTTTAGCGGTCACCAATATATATATATATATGAGCTTTAAAAAAATAAATCGATTAATTAATCTCGATTAATCGTAAATCGACTCTGCACCACGAAGGGTCCGTTTTCCATTTTAACTACATAGCTTGTTGTACAAGAAGTTTTGATTGTGGCCATTCATTAATGCAAAATGTTTTATAGAAAATCGGTAGGAATGAAATTTGCTTATAGTCACTAGTGGTATCTCTCGATCGAGTATGTTTTTATATTTTGGTATCTCTGTGAATTGTGACAATGAATTAAATCAGATTATATTGTCACAAAAGGAGAAGAGCTGGTAAGCGGTAGAAAGTCTTTCTTCTCCCCTTTAGATATGTTTGCCGTCTTTTAGAATATCAATCTAATTGTTGATCAATTTATCTCTCTCCTCGCTCAGGAATTGTCTTCACAGACTCAATCCTTTGATGTCTTTGATGAGCCTTTATCACAGATTCTTCACTAAACCTAGATCCCTTGATCGCTCTCTTTGAGTGGAATAATAGTCAGTGCTAATGTTACGACCAAGTAACTTGGAATACCTGGTGGAGGTGCTTGAAAGCTTTCCTTAACGTTGTTCTTCTTATGGAGTATTTGGCTGAAGACATGTTCGTCTAGCTGTCTAGTGCAGCTTCTTGTAGTCTAAAGCCAGATAAATGTAATCACCCGAGACATCAATTTATTGGATGTGTTATCTGTTGGTGGAAATGACCACTTATGGTGGTTTGCAATCACTAAGAGAGAATTAAAACACAACAAAGGAAACACTGTTTTTATTCAAAGAGAAAGGAGAACAATCTCACACTTCTACTCTCTTATTTCTCTCTTTGTTTTCCACACTTAGAACACACACATCCTCTACCTATTTATAGGTAAATGGTAATACAACAAAGTCTACAAAGGAGGCAACAACCATCAACAATGGTGGCTATGGTTGGTACAACAACCATCAACAATGGTGGCTATGGTTGGTACAACAACCATGGTTGTTGAAGACCATCTAGACATTGAAGACCATCTAGAAGTTGAAGACCATCTAGATGTTAAGTTTATTTCCAGCAAATTCCCCCCTTAAACTTAATCGAGGGATATCATTCCGAGCATGTACTTCAATCTGGTAAATGTTTCACCCTTCAGTGGCTTTGTAAAGATATCTGCAACTTGGTCATTTGACTTGCAGGATATCAGTTCAACTTCTTTGTTCTTCACGTGTTCTCGAATGAAATGATAACGTGTATCGATGTGTTTGGTTCTTTCATGATACACAGGATTTTTCGCCAAAGCAATTGCTGATCGATTATCAACATAAATCCCTGTGAGAATTTCTTGAGGAAATCCCAAATGCTTTAGCATATTTCGCAACCATATTGCATGACATACAGCTGAGTTAGCTGCAACATATTCAGCTTCACAACTCGATAGCGTCACTATCGATTGCTTCTTGGATGACCAAGTGAACGATGTATCTCCCATGAAAAAGACAAACCCTGTTGTACTTTTCCTTTCATCCAAGTCTCCACCCCAATCACTATCCGAGTAACCAGTAAGCCTGAAGTTTTCACATGAAGTATAGAACATACCTTCATTCACCGTTCCTTTGATGTAGCGGAGAATTCTCTTGGCTGCATTCAAGTGACATTGATCTGGTGTCTCCATATATCTGCTGATCAGTCCTACTCCATAGAGTATGTCTGGTCTGGTACATGTCAAGTATCTCAAGCTTCCTACTAAGCTTTTAAAGTATGTTGGATTAACATTTCCCACTTTATTCTTCCTCCTCAATTCCAGTCTACTCTCAACTGGAGTTGAGACCGGATTGCTTTTGTCCATCTTGAATTTCTCAAGAATGTTCTTGGCATAACCACTTTGGGATACAAAAATCCCATCTTCTTTCTGTGTCACTTCGAGGCCAAGAAAGTGTGCCATCAGACCAATGTCTGTCATCTCAAACTCTTGCACCATGCTTTTCTTGAAAACCTCGAACATGATTGAGTTGTTGCCGGTGAAAATTAAATCATCGACATACAAGCATGCAAATAACATGCTTCCATCAGCTTCTTTCTTCACATACATCGCGTGCTCATATGGACATTTTTCAAATCCATTTTCTTGGAAATACTTGTCAATCCTGGTATTCCAAGCACGTGGAGCCTGCTTTAGGCCATAAAGAGCCTTCTTCAACTTGTACACTTTAGTTTCGTTGCCGGCTTCAACATATCCAAGCGGCTGGTCAACATAGATTTCTTCTTCCAGGAAACCATTCAGAAATGCTGACTTCACATCAAGTTGATAGATCTTCCACTTATGTTGTGCAGCTAGTGAGATCACCAGTCTGATTGTTTCCAGTCGGGCTACAGGAGCAAATACTTCTCCGTAGTCAATGCCTTCTCTTTGTTTATAGCCTTTTGCCACTAGTCTTGCCTTGTACATTTGTACTTCACCTTTGGCATTCTTTTTTGTTTTGTAGACCCATTTTACACCAATAGCTTTCTTTCCTTCTGGTAGATCAGTTAGCTTCCAGGTGTCATTCTTTTCAATGGCATGAATTTCTTCATCCATTGCTTTCACCCATTTTTCTTCTGTGACAGCTTCAGTGAAGTTGAGTGGGTCACAATCAGCGAAGAAACAAAATAAATTTGTATCCTCGCTGACTTCGGTGGCATCATATAAATCTTGTAAATTTCTCATCCCTCTTGGTCCTTCTGGTGAGGAGGTTGATGATGAAATTGCTGATGACGAAGGTGACACCGATGTTGGTGTAGGAAATCCATGTACCGGAGTTTGTGGCTCATCTATCGGACCTTCTGAAGGTATTGTTGATACTCCTTCTTCATTTTCAAGGATCAAATCAGTATTGATCCATCTAGTTTCCTCTTGATCACTATCCCAGTGCCAAGCTTTATCTTCTTCAAAGATGACGTCTCTACTCATGATCACCTTCTTTGTGATGGGATTATATAACTTATATCCCATTCTTCTGTCACCATATCCAACAAAAATGCATTTCTCACTTTTGTCGTCGAGTTTGGACCTTCTCGCCTCAGGTATCTTTGTATAAGCCACACAGCCAAAAACTCGGAGATGAGTAACACTTGGCTTGTGACCACTCCATGCTTCTTCTGGAGTGACATTTTGCAATCTCCTGGTTGGGCAGCGATTCAGTAAATATACTGCACATGACACAGCTTCAGCCCAGTATTGCTTGGGCAAACTTTTTCCTTTGAGCAGACTCCTTGCCATATCAAGAATTGTTCGATTCTTTCTTTCTGCAACACCATTCAGCTGCGGCGTATGAGCTGGTGTCATCTGATGCCTGATGCCTTGTTCCTTGCAGAAGTTTTCGAAGGCATCTGATGTGTATTCTCCACCTTGATCAGATCTCAAGGTTCTGATGTAGTAGCCGCTCTGCTTCTCAACAAATGCTTTAAACTCTTTAAAGCAATTCATTACTTCTGACTTCCTTTTTAAAAAATACACCCATGTCTTTCTGCTACAGTCATCAATGAATGTAAGGAAGTACTTATTTTGTCCAGTTGACATTGGCTTCAATGGACCACACACGTCAGTGTGCACTAACTCCAGCGGCTTCTTTGATTGCCAGTTTACTTCTTTAACAAAGTTAGCTCTGTGTTGCTTGCTGAGGACACAGTGCTCACAGATTTCATCTGGATGGTCAATATGGGGCATACCTTTGACCATTTTCTTGCTAACTAGCATCTTCAAACTTGAAAAATTCAGATGTCCAAGTCTCAAATGCCAGAGCCACTCTTCATTGTTGGCGACGGCGCTCAAGCACTTTGCTGCATCATATTGAATGTTTAGTGGAAACATCCTATTTTTGGACATTTTCACATAGGCAATCAGTCTTCCATTGGCATCCTTGATTGTAAGATGATGGTCCTTCATGTAGAGAAAATAACCTCTCTCCAGGAGTTGACCCATACTCAACATGTTGTGTTTCATGGCTGGAACATAATACACATTTGAGATGTAGTCATGATCTCCATTTTTCATCTTGATTAGGACGTCGCCTTTTCCCTTCACAGGAATCTTCGAGGAGTCACCAAATGAGACTTGTCCTTGCACAGTCTCATCTAGATCAACAAATAGCTCCCGTTGTCCGCACATGTGATTGCTGGCTCCAGAATCTAGATACCAAACATTATTTTGGTTCTGTCCAGAACCTTGCTGGGCAAATAATGCAGCTGGACCTTTTATGGTAGTCTCTTGCTCTGCATAATTGACTTGTTCTTGAACTGCTGCTGGAGGATTTCCACGACATTCTGTGCTATAGTGCCCATATTTATTACAATTATAGCACTGTACATTTCTTTTGTCACGGTAATTGTAACCTCCTCCTCTTCCTTTCGATCTTCCTCTAGGAGCATAAGCTTGTTGGCCTCGTCCTCCTTTGGTAGTGTCTCTACCGCCATTGCCTCTGGGTCCTGTATTCCCAGATCCTCGTCCACGAGATCCATGACCTCGTCCTTGTCCTCGTCCTCTTTGTGATGTCATTCCTTGTTCGTAGCTATCATTCCTGAGGGACAGCTTGGAATGCAAGGCATGCTCCATTGCCTTGTCTTCACCTCTTTTCACAATTTTCTGTTCATGGGCTTGTAATGAACCCACAAGCTCATCTACCGTCATCGTGTCCAAATCTTTGGACTCTTCAATGGCCACGACAACATAGTCGAATCTTGGATCTAGGGATCTCAAGAATTTTTCAATAACTCGACTTTCTGTGAGAGCTTCTCCATTTCTTCTTATCTGATTAACGATTACCATAACTCTAGTATAGTAATCGGAAATAGATTCTGAGGACTTCATCTGCAATGATTCAAATTCACCTCGCAATGTTTGGAGGCGAATCTTTTTTATTTTGTCGGCACCCCGGTATACTCTTTGTAGAGTTTCCCATATGCCTTTTGACGTTTCTGCGGAAGCAATGATCTCGAACGTGGCTTCATCGAGACCTTGATAAAGAATAGACTTTGCTTTGCAGTCTTTCTTTCTATTGGCCTTGAGGACCAACTTCTCTGCATCTGGCAAGCTTTTTTCTTCTTCTTTGGACACTGGTTCGTCGTAGCCATCTACTACGAGCTCTAGACACTCCTGTGCGCCAAGTAATGCCTTCAATTGGATACACCAATTGTCATAATTTTCTTTGGTCAGCTTCGGGATAAGGACTTGAGCACTTCCATTTGCCATTGGAGCAAAAGTATACACAGTAATGTATTTATGAACACTACCGTATATATGAATAGTTGTGTACTGTATGAACAGTGAACAATACCGTATAGTAAACAGTACAGTGTGAACAGTGTCGTCGTCTTGTGAACAGTAACTTACAGAGAATCAGAATTTTGAAGAGAGTAGAAACTTGCAGAGAGCCTAGCTCTGATACCAGTTGTTGGTGGAAATGACCACTTATGGTGGTTTGCAATCACTAAGAGAGAATTAAAACACAACAAAGGAAACACTGTTTTTATTCAAAGAGAAAGGAGAACAATCTCACACTTCTACTCTCTTATTTCTCTCTTTGTTTTCCACACTTAGAACACACACATCCTCTACCTATTTATAGGTAAATGGTAATACAACAAAGTCTACAAAGGAGGCAACAACCATCAACAATGGTGGCTATGGTTGGTACAACAACCATCAACAATGGTGGCTATGGTTGGTACAACAACCATGGTTGTTGAAGACCATCTAGACATTGAAGACCATCTAGAAGTTGAAGACCATCTAGATGTTAAGTTTATTTCCAGCATTATCCTGAAAGCATTAAGCAACTTCTTGACTAGGCGAGGCATAAACCAAATTGTGTAAAACTGACCAAGTCCTCCCCCCTCTTTTGTTTTGAACTGAATGGTCCATGTCCACATTCCATTGATTTCATACTCCTAGTTTAGTAATTCTTGGTATAATAGTAATGCGTTATTGGTTCTATATGTTGGAGATTTGGCTTCTATGGTGAAGGATTTGCTATTTTGAGACAGAATAATATAAAAACATCTTTTTCTGGGTGGTTCCAAAATGCTTAAGAAGTAGGCAGTACTTTTGCAATTAATTTGTCACTCATACTTCCTACATGGTTGCTTAATTTGTGACATTGTTTATGTTTTCTGATAACTAAGAGCACTTAGGAGTCATCATTCTCATCTTTACTTTTCAAAGTCCTCTGGTGTTTATTCAAATCTTTACAAAAAACATATTTTGATTTTTTAGTGGCTCTATACAGAGTTTGTTATGTGTTATCCGAATAATGTCTAGGCCTTAATTCAAATCAAACACCCCAAAACACTAGCTTAATCTTCCAGAGTACTAACTAATAGTCTAATACTTGTTGGGTAAACATAAAAAGCAAGCATGATCATGTTTGCAGCTGGCCGTGATTCTTGTAATCTTGAACGCTTGCTTGCTGGTGATTCTTCAGGGTGCTGAAGTATTTGACATTGAAATTTAAAATTCTCTCTCGGCACCAAGGGTTGTAAATGGCACCGTATGTCCCCCCACTGCTGGTTCCATCGTGTTATTATTGGTATTTGGCAGTGTAGGCATGACTGGTGGCTCGTGCAGCTTGCCTCATAGAAAGGTGTATAGTCCTATGATGATCATAAGCATACCTAAAATGCTGCAATCAATAATTCATTCCACAAATATTAGTCATTTACATTAGTGATGTTTGATCGATCACTGGACAATAATAGCAGTAGCAATGATAATAAGTTAAAAAATTGTAAGCGAAATATGACCCAGTACTACTGGCGTACCCTCCAACCGTAATGGGTTCGTTGAATATTATGGCTTCAGAGATGGCCACAAAGACCAAAGAAAGTGGATTAAACATAGGAGGATAAGTAGGTCCTCGTTTTTTTACAGTCCACAATACCAGGCAGAAGGTTGCGCCGGATGACAAAACTCCCTGTGGACATGGATCGACTGTAAATTAGCATCTGATAAGAGAAACTGTAATTACTACTTTCTTACTGTGACCGTATCTACTTACTGAGTAAATGATAGTTATTAGTTGCAAATTCCAGCCTAATTGCCATGATGCTCCACTTCTATCTAGGATTAACCCTACCACCATGCACTGGAAAGATGCCATGATGCAACTAATCGCAGTTGTCCAATAATGTGATGAATATACTTTAGCCATCTTGACCTGATCGATAAATAAAAAATATTGTGATTGTAAGTAGAAAATTTGGAGAAGCATAAAAGAATTCATTGCTTTGCTTTCTTAAAACCCTACCTGTATTATAAACCATGCCGAAAGGCTCAAGCAATTACCCACCAACATGAAGCTACCACGAAGCCAATTGTGATGAATTGGAGTTGATTGAATTGTTGCGTTATTATTAATATTATTAGTAGTATGTAGGACTTGCGAGGAAATATCACCACCGTGATGCTTTGGGTGGTGTATGTAGAAGGATTTGCCGCGATAAAGACCATATGTCAATGCTCCACCTACGCATATTATAGTCCCTGCAATCTTAGCATTACCTGATTTGGTTCCAAACCTCAGTTTCTCCAATCTGGCTAAACAAACCATTCATCAAAATTCTTAACTCTATTCTTATTTACTACATAATGTCTGCTAAATCATAAATCAAATATGTATGTTTTATGTCATACCTAAAAATGGTAGAAAATACAAACGTAACGACTGGAATCATACTGAAGAAATTTGTTGCGTATGTAGCTGTGGTATCTCGTAATCCATAGTAATACATACTCATTGCCAACGATATCCTGCAAACGTCATATTGTCGTTGAAGTCGCACAAAACGCGTTGATGTAGAATGATTCTATGTTTTATATACATGCCCTACCTAAGCCACTTTCTGTCCCTATATATGCATGAGATGTAGGAGTGGTTTTAGTGATTGACAATCACATGAAACTGAAAACATCGCTTTATTACCAAAAATGTAATGTAAAAACAACAACAAAAAAGGCCGGGAGAGGTAAAGAAGAATATATTGTGTTGATTTGGTGCCCATGCTCAATTAGTAGTTACAGGTTGATCATTTCAAAAAGATCAGTCGAGTTTTCAACATGGAGATGATGATGAACTTGTTGATAATAGAAAGTTTAACTGTGCCATTCTTCTTGCCTTGCCTTGTTAAGAAAGACTTCTTCCCCTAGACTAGTTTTATTCGAAAATACTAGGCAACCAGGTTTTATTTTGAAA
>OY747128.1:1426863-1524921 GCA_963556465.1 Berberis vulgaris | reverse complement strand
TCGGCTGCAAATGGGTTTGTCTCTTTATCTGCCCCGCCGACTCCTTCTGTGCCTTTGGAAGCCTCCGTGGGCCCCGTTAAGTCCAAAAGGAGTCCGCTCCCCCCTCTCTTCTTTAAGGGGTCTTACCTTGATGGTGTCCGTCTGGCCAAAATTGATCTCTTCCGTGGGTCCCATCATGAAGCTGAATCAGTTGCAGGCTATAATGTAGAATATCCTGCATGTCCAGGTAACATTGGCTAACTCCATGTTCAGTCAGATAAGACCGGTCAACTCTGAAAAAACTTTTTATCCTATCAATCCAGCGAGCAAACTTTTCTTGTTTTTAGACTTTCACTTTTTTCCAAGTAGTGCTTTCAGCTTAGCTTTTCATTTCAATTAACAACTACCAGCCCTCTGAATCTGGCTCATCAAGCTGGAGCGAATCAACTTTTAAGCTAAATATGTTGCTGGAACTTTTTTCTCCCTCCGCTGCGAAAGCAGCCGTTTTAGATGCCCAAGCGGAAGCACATGCGGCGGAAATGGATTTTTTTTCTCGTATAAAGGATCTCGAGTCGCAGCTAGCTCATGGGTTACCGCCGCAACTCAACTAGGGGGACTTCGAGCGCTTGGTACAAGAAAACTTGGCAAACTCGCTTAATATTCATCAGTACCATACTCGCCTCTCGAATGAATTGTTTAAGCTCCAGATTATGGAGCTCAAAGTAAAGTTACAAAATCGTATTTTCAATGATCTCCTGATCGAACCAAGAATCGACAGTATTATGGATCTCTCCCCTTATGAAAACATCCGATTTGAAGTTTTCCATTTCATTAAGCATAAAGTAGAATCGGTTTGTTCGATGCACCATAATTTTCAAAAAAATATTCTAGAAGGAACACTGAGATACTTTATTCAAGATATGGAACAAACCGGAATCGGGTCGTTTATATATAAAAAGTTCCTTTCCCACTTTATGGACGAGGAATTCCTTAGCAAAGGAAAAGTGATCCTCGTGCACATGAGAAGCAGGTTCATCACGACACAAGGCAGTGGAAAGCTTTCCCCAGCATACACCAATCACCAGGGGGTTCTTTATCAAATTCCTTCTTTTTGGCGTTTCCAAAAGCGATGGTGTGACCAGTTTCATCCAAGAGGAGCATCCCCCGATCTCAATTCATGTGGTTTCGGCTCGTACGCCTCCAATAAAGCTAGGTGTCTCGCTATTTATTTATCCAATCTTTTTCTTTTAACCCTTCCCTTTCCCTATTCTGGAGGTGGCTTAAGATTGCTTATTCCTAAAGTCTGAAATCGTGTTGGATTCTTTCTATAGTACTTTTTGCTTTCAACACTCAAAAACTTCCCCCTATCCTATGATGGAGATTCCGTTCTGGTTGGAGGGCGAGCAAATAACTCTTACTTATAAACGGAATTGTTTTGCATTCAAGGTCGGTGCAATAATTAGAGATTCTCAAGGTGATGTTATCTCAGCTGCAGCTGGCTCAGCCCCAAATTCATCTATCACAGTCCTTGAACTCAGGGGAGTGGAGTTAGGCACTCAACTTGCTAGCAACCAAAATTGGCAACATGTAATTGTAGATTTGGACTCTATGGCAGCAGTGCAAATCCTCAAAAAACAAGTGGAGCCATCATGGCAGGCAATCACGACAATCAGACGAATCCGTCAACTTCGTTGCCTTTGCATCCCTTTATATTTTTCATGTATATAGGGAGACTCATAGAGCAGCTGACCATCTTGCTAGCCTAGATTCAGGTCAAAATTTTGTTGAATTTGTCCCTAGCTCCTTCGCTGGAGAATTCACTGGCCAAGATACAAAAGCTATATTTGGATTTGAAAAGCTATTTGGTGGGGCGGCATGCATATCACTTATCACTATCGCTAACGGTTGCAAAAGACACCTATTTTTTAGTGTCCTCTTTTCTTTTCACTCGTGCTTGAGCAACAATGCTTTGGTCTTATTTTTTAATCCTTTCTACTCTATTAATAAATTTCAAAAATATATTAAGCAAAAAAAAAAAAAAAAAAAAAAAAAAAAGAAGAAGATAAAGCTTAAATGATTACATGGGTTCTTAATAAGTTTAAATGTCTAACCCAATATTCGTTCAACATGTGTGTCATGTCCAAATGTTATGTTTATATATTCTGGAATGCAAATAAGGTCAATGAACTGAACAATTTCGTGTCAACTACATGGATAAGTTGAAATTATCAACCCCATTTATTATTAGATTTTTCATGACTACAATTGTGATTTACTATTCCTAGTCTTTCTACATGCACATCTTTATTCTTTTGATAGGTTATAGTTTCAAATTCAGAACATGCTCAGAGAAGGCTATATTGGTTAACTAGTTGTAGTTGAAGATATGTTTTTCTTTACAGTTATATCTGCAGTATGCACAGTTCTTTAATGCTTTCCTATTGCAAATTTATGACCATTCCGTGAAGGCATATTCAGTCAGTGTTTGTATATCACATTGGTGTTACAGAAATCCATCAATGAGGCTGCTCAAGATTGGGGTTTGAAGTGTTTGCGATATGAGATAAGTATGTTATTGTTGGCGTGTCAAAAGTCTGACCAAAACATATGTTATTTGTTGTTTTACCTCAGGAGCTGTATTTTATTGTTAGTTGTGCTTTTGTAGGGGATATCTCACCCCCTCCTGGAGTGAGGGCAGCTATGGAAATGCAAGCAGAAGCGGAACGTCGAAAACGAGCTCAGGTTCTTGAATCAGAAGGTGTTATGCATGAAATTTGATCATTATTTTTAAAATTGTATATTAGAATTCTCAAATCACGGGAATATTATACCCTGGAGCTTTTGAAATAATTTGGTATTAGTTGCTGTAACATGTGCTTATCCATCTGATGGGATGATTATTGGAATGGTCATTTGATCTGTATGACGAGACACTTAAATTTTTTTGCTCTTTATACCTTCTTGCATCTTGTAAACATGCATTAATCTGCTTATAAATTTACAGGAGAGAGACAGGCAAACATAAACATAGCAGATGGAAAGAAAAGTTCTGTAATCTTAGAGTCTGAAGCTGCAATGATGGATCAGGTGAACAGAGCTAAAGGTGCGCTTATGATTCTATCCTAAAGTGTTGCTATTCTATATGCATTATTCATCTGAACAGTGTAGTTAAGGCGTTGAGGCGGATGAGCTTGAAAACGCCTCAGAGGCGGTCTTTAACATTTTTTAAAGATTTTTTATTATAATAAATTGAAACACATTTAGATAAGTAATATTCATCATCGTTTTGATAACTTGCATATGCCAATATGTACAAAAGGTCATACAACTATTTAAAATTGAAATGAAAACATAATAAAGTTGCATAGCATAGCAAAAAGATGTACTACATAAGTGTACTTAACTTGCCTATCCACTAAATCACTAGAAAGGAAACAAACAAGAAAAACATCAAAACATAATGTAAACTAGTTCATCAACTTCTCATTGGTTTAACTTTGGAAATTTGAAACAGTGTTTGGAAAATGAATGGTTGAATTTGAAACAGTGTTAAGAAAATTGCAATTTGGTGAGGCATCGCCCAGCAAGTCTCATTGGTTTAACTTTGAAAATTTGCACCAAATTTTGATCCATATGCTAAAATATTATGATCCATACACTGAAATATTACTTATTATTGTTTATTGTGAAGAAAAAAAACGCAACAGAACAGATCATATAAAAAAAAGGAGCAGAACAGATCATTAAAAAAAGGAGGTGAACAGATCATATAAAAAAAGGCAGTAGAACAAATCATATAAAAAAACACAGCAGAAGTTGCAGAATGATAGACCTTCCATTCATAAGACATATCAGAGGAGGAATCAGGGATCAGCAAGTATAGCAGCAGGCAAGTAATATAGCAGGTGGTTAAAGATGTATCAGTCAGATTAGCAGATTAAAGTAGACCAATGTGAATGAAGCCAATGCTCTGTTAGACAAACATGAGAGCTCTTGTTAGCAACTGTTAGTGCTCTGTGGAAGTCTGGGAGTAAATGAACTGTTAGCAAGTGATGCAAGTGGTCCTGTGTTGTTATTTGCAAGTTGTCAAGTGGTCCTATTAGCAAGTGGTCCTATTAGGCAGTTGTTATTTGCAAGTTGTCAATAGCAGATGGTCCTATTAGCAAGCTGTCAGATGTATTCATGTTAACTGATTCAGTTAGACAGTAGCAGATGTGAAGACTATATAAAAGGTAACAGTAGAAGTAGAATGCATTCATTGATTCATGTAAAGTTTGTACAAGAGCAAGTGCTCTCTCTCTTTACTGAATGTCTGCTTAATGAGATTGTCATTTACTGAATGTTGAAGAAGAAACAACT
This sequence comes from Berberis vulgaris, assembly GCA_963556465.1. NCBI lineage: Eukaryota > Viridiplantae > Streptophyta > Magnoliopsida > Ranunculales > Berberidaceae > Berberis > Berberis vulgaris. The sequence goes on along the minus strand of OY747128.1, from coordinate 1,520,583 downwards.
ACGGAAAGGGATTGTGTTGCTTGATACCTTAGTTTAATGCCAATCTGCAATAATAAACGACGGAAGATGAGAAACCCAACCCCAAAGAGAAATCAAAACCTCCTTCAAATCAGCATCCAAAGCCATTGCTTTGTAACGAAAATTCTATTGTTTTGTTCTTTCCAAATATCCCCGCTAAGTACAAAAGGAAACGCATTCCATAAAGCCTTCTCTTGTGGAGGGGTCTTCCAGCCTATCAAAAGGTCATACGTAACCCAGCTGCAATGAAGACTGCAAAAAAAGGACATGCCATATCAATATCTATATCCCTATCATATAAACCAACCCCTCTTTTTTTATGGGAGTCTATTCCACACTATGTCAACATAAAGAAAGAGACCCTAGATGAAACCCCTTTCTTTGGAAAATTATGAATGCATATGATCCCTAGTCATCATGAATACACTGAAATCCCTTTTATCTATCCTCTTTCCAAAATCATTTATCATCTACATCTACATCCCCTAACCTAACTAAAAAGAAAGAATCGCAAATTCATTTGCTGCCCTGCCGACAAATTCACACTCCTAAGGTGAAAGTCTCAATCTCGATTATTAAAATTTCCAATGGAAGCGTGAGACTGTCCCTTAAAGATTCAAGCTGAAAGTGCTTGCTTATTATAGAATGGATTCTTGAGTTATCCCAATAAGCATGCACAGAATTTTCTCTGTTTCTTCTTGGCTATCATCTCAAAGTTGAAAATTTGGGTTGGAGTTATTATAAGGTGATGGACGTTTGCCATAAAAATGAAAATGACAATGGTGCTGGAAAACGATATTAACGAAAGAACAACCATCTCCTTCCCTTTTCCCTTCATATACTCTCTCCCCTTACTATAAGCTATAACTGCTCGTATCTTTAATTCCCAATATGTATGTGTGACTTGAGTTTTTGTTATCTGTGGAATTGGTCCATCTCTATCTGTTCTTGGAATATCACATTTTGAATAGCATGCCTCAATTTCATATCACCTGTACCCGGAGTTTGATTTGGTGTTTATCAATAGTAGTGGTGTTTATAGTGATGTCTTTATACAAATTCTCCAATAGGGGTAGAGAAATCTTATGCTGGTGAGCTGGCTAGATAATCCATTACTTCCCAAGTGACTCATCCTACTCGGTATCTTGCTCTAGGACCAAGTAGCGAGTAATTGCCTAGGCTCCCAACATTATAAATGAGGGCAATATCAGATTTTGTGAGAAATTGAAGTGTGCATAATGATTTTAACATTGGAGACAAGAAAATTGGGTTCTGGACTAATGTTCATTTCTTCTATAATATGCTTTTATAAAATTTTGTAACCAATTTTAAAACAAAACTCAAATGGACACGTGCGCGGGCGCTAACATGAATTAATGGTTATCTATGTTGATAACCTATTCAGTGAGTGACCTTGTATAATTTAATCTACCATATGTCACTTTGGAGTTTACTAATGGGATTTCCTTATTCCTTTATGCTCGTTGAAAGAGTGTACCAACTACCGAGAAACCTTTAATTGATGCATTACTAATTTTCCAATTTGCGAATTTACCAGAGACAGTTTTTCATTTTCTTTTACAATTTATCAGGAGAGGCGGAAGCTATCCTTGCAAGAGCACAAGCAACTGCAAAAGGGATTTACTTGCTATCAGATTCCATTAAATCAAATGGAGGTTAGATCCTTCTCCCATCTTTTGCACATGGCTTATAATTTTTATTTTATCTTTATTTATATTCTTATGTTTTAATTTTCAAAAAATCTAATTGTCAAGGGAAATGGCGAGGAAAACAGCGAGAGGGGGTGGGGCGTCCATCCCCCCCGAGATGCGTGCGTTGACTTTTCTTGCGCGCATCCCGGGGGGATGGACGCCCCCCCCCCTCCCCCTCGCTGTTTTCCTCGCCGTTTCCCTCGATGATTAGACTCTTTGGTGGTTGATTCAATGCAGTAGGTTCGAATAGGGAATATAGGGTTGGGGTATTGTAACAATGTGTAAGCACACAAATGGGAGCCCCCTGGTATTTGAGTTCTGTATTTGTTTCGAAGAATTTGTGAACAGGTTGGTGATTTATTATCTCTTTTTTTTTTTGTGCGCGTGCATGCATGTTGGGGAGGGGGGGTCAATAATTTTAAGTTTTCATTCCCCACCCCCCCAAAAAAAATCAACATGAAATTTGCAAAGATGCAAATTTTAAAAGGTGCCATCTTGCCATTTAAATTTCTGTATTTCTGAATTTTGTTGGGGAAAAAAAAGTAAAGGATATTGTACTTGAACATACGGCAACTCAATTAATTAATTTTGGAGCTCTTGCCAATATAATGGTATAAATTTTTACGATAATGTAACTATAACACTAAATGAGTTTTATACTTTGAATATATATTTAACTAAAGTAGGGGTCTACCAATTGTAGCTCAGTTGGTCGGACATCCACTCTCCTTGTGAGAGGTTGCGGGTTCGACACTCACCAGTTAGGATTTTGTGAGTTTTCGCCCGATTATTAGGAGCACATTTGCTCCGCCATTTGTCACTGCATCCTCTTTGGAAAGGTAGCTACGTCAAGTCTTTATGCTGTTATGTTAGTGCCTTAGGTGTTTGCCTGTGTTTGGAAGGTTTAAAAAAAAGGTTGCGCCCGAATTCTTATCAGCTTGTTGCTATGTATTCTTCATATGGATGGTTGCCAGCTCTTAATGAATTGCTAGCCTTTTAGTTTTCAGAAGCCACAGTTCAAGGCTTTTCTGGAGATTAAATCCTTGCGTCCTTCGTTGGTGGAAGCAGAAAAAATGGCAGATTTACTAAACTATTTGACAAGAAGATTTGTTCTATTGGTATGCTGCTCGCTGCTATGCACAAGTATTTGATCTTTGATGGTCGACTATATCATTTGACATCCTTTTGTACATTGGAGTAATTTTGTTTCCTGTCGACAAGCTGTGTTTTCTAAAGCTTGGTTAGATGTATACTATATATTTCTGTCCATGAGTCGGTTCTAATTCTAATAAATAGAGACTATTGATTTTGGATTTAAATTGGAGCAGTTTTGTTTATCTTATGTTTTTTTTTTTTTTTGTCCGTAGGCTGCGAGTTTAAGAATTGCTGAGCAATATATCCAAGCCTTCAGTAAAATTGCGAAAGAGGTGAAAAATTTTCTCGATTAAATACAATTAATTCAGATGTAGTAATGAGATTAATTTCCTTTTTATTTCTCTTTCAGAGCACAACTATGTTGCTTCCTAGCACTGCTGCAAATCCTGCCAGCATGATGGCTCAAGCAATGACCATATATAAAAACCTGATTGGCGACAGTTCAGGTAGTGTAACCCATGATATCACACACTCTGGGTCGTCACCAAACATCAATGCCATAGTTCCGCAAGATAGGGTAGTGAGAGTAGCCATGCTTCCGATGCAATGAAAAGAACGAGTTCTGATGACAGTGTAGGCAAACCTTTTTTCTCTTTGCAAAGTCACAATAAGAGAGATGAAGATGACATCAACAGTCGATGATAAGATAATCTCAGATCTATTCGGTGTTAGGTGAGCCCTTCAGGTATTACTGCGGCACCTCTGTTTCTGTATTCTAAAAAATTGAGATTACGTCAATGAAGGTAGAAGAATTTACAGTTCTGTTGAGAAAGTTGAACACAACTATTCATTTTGGTTCTTTTAATTTGACCTGTTTGAACAATTTAAAAAAATAAGAATATGTACATTTCTTTCAAAAAAATAAGAAGATATTTGCAATCACACTGATCTTTATCTTCTTACTTCTTAGTAAATGGTGTATGCATTGTTAGGACACCTCCTGCACTTGGGTTGATCCGAGGATATTCAATGGATCACCTCTATTTTGGGTTTAGTTTGCCTACAAATACTAAACGCGACTGAAAAAAGGCGCCATAAGATTTGGAGGAGAGGCAGTACTTGAGAGTTTTTTCAACCCAAAGCTTCTGACTTCTGTAATTTTCTCCCCTTCCTCGTTTCTTCTCCAAATAGAGAAAGGCTGGCGAAGTACATTGAATCTCTCTTGCATTATTTGCAACATATGTTGTTGGAAGGTATGTAGTTATCGCATTTGGCATGCAAATGAGTTTCAACATAAAAATTGTTTGGTCACATTTTGACAAATTGGCATGCAATAAAGAAAAGCACTGTTCCCCAAAACGTCATGTGCCAAGAGTTCTTTCGTATTTACAAATAGCATGTTCCAAGAGTTCTTGGGAGTTTTGAAGTTTGATACTTTGCTTCATCATACATAATTTGCAACAATAGTAGAAGTATTACACTCAAGATAACATACAAAGTCATTACATGTTGAGTAGATCTGCTAATAATCGATGCAATAACCACAACAATCATAAATTTGATTGAGATGATGTAGATGTGAGAGTACCTTGAACAGAATTGGATGAATTGTCTTCAACTGTAGATGTAGGAGGGTCTTGAAAAGGGTTGGACGGCATTTGCAAGTCTTCGACACGTTTTTGTAGCATTTCAATAACCATACTAATTGAAGGACGATTTGCTGGATGTGTTTGTATACACCATAGCCCGACTATCATCATCTTTCTGATACTTTCTTCTTCAAATGTGTCATCGATTTCACCTAATCCAATACTTCCATGTTGCTCCAAGCGATTGTAAATCCATTGCGGGAAATAAATCTCACTTGTCTTCGCTGTGGGATCAATGTTCTTTCTCCCTCCAACCATTTCTAGCACCATCATTCCATAGCTATAAACATCGGATTTTGAAGAAACACCCCCAAAATTCCTACAGTAAACCTCTGGTGCAATATAACCTATGGTACCTCGGGCATTGAGCATTGAAACAGTACTCTCCCTTGTCGGGCAAAGTTTGGCCAACCCAAAATCCGAAATCTTTGGACAAAAGTCCTTGTCTAGAAGAATGTTGTGAGGTTTAATATCAAAATGCAGAATGCGAGTAGTACAACCACGATGTAAATATTCTAACCCGTTAGCGATTCCCAAAGCAATTTGATGCAACTTTTCCCATCCTAAAGGGTGTGTTGAGCTTGGGCTCTTCTCATCGTATATGAACTTTTCAAGTGATCCATTCGGCATGTATTCATAAACAAGAGCTCGTTTAGACCTTTCAAAGAAAAATCCAATAAGACTAACGATATTGACATGGTTAGTCCTACTGATTGCAGCAACTTCATTGACGAAATCTTCTCCATAACCTTTGGATTCAGTCAAAACCTTAACAGCCACCAAGCGCCCATCCCTAAGTTTGCCTTTGAAAACACTTCCATAGCCTCCTTGGCCTAGTTTATCCTTGAAGCCATTGGTAATTTTTTTGAGATTTGAATATGTGTGTCGATGAAGAGCAAGAGGTCCGTGTCCATAGTTTTCAAAAAACGCTTCCACATTGAAGTTCTTTCAGAACATTAGAGAGCACTTGGATGAAATACTCCTCCTATATATTATTAGTACGATTAAAGTAACCAATGCTCCAGTTACAACCGATACACCTGTACGTAATACAAAAAAAAACTATTTAGTTAATTCAATCCTATAACATTAACTATCTCTATAGTTTGGATGTCCATCTTTGTTGAGGTTTTGTGGAGCTTACCAAATATGATTATCTTTCTGTGTACCACAAAAAACCCAGCACTTGACGATGACGTTGACGTTGTCATTGTCGTCGACGCATCTACATTCACAAGCATCACGTTTAATCAAGCTAAACTACAATTTCAAAGTATCCAATTAGCTAAACCGGCCATGAAAGACTTTATTGAAATGTTTGGTTTGTCATTCATGATGTGAAGCTCAAAGTCAAAGTGTTGGTCCGACGAGACATCTCTAAATAATGGAAAATTCATTTATGAACTAATTACCTCCAAACTCCAAATGATACTTGATGAAGAGGGCATCAGATATATCATACAAGTAAGTGCAAGTACATCAATTAATAATTGTTATGGAAGCTTTCATGCTACTTCTAAGTATAGGTGAAAACTTTGAACAAAACATCCTACTGTTGGTGCCAGGTAAGTTGAAAACTTAAACCTGAATTATTACTTGGTTCTTAACCCACTCTAATCCAATCCATACATTATAAAACAATGACACTTGCACCATCATATCTTAGAAACTCTATTTTTAGTTTTCAGAATCAACACTTCAAGGCTTTTCTGGAGATTAAATCCTTGTGTCCTTCGTTGGTGGAAGCAGAAAAAATGGTAGATTTACTAAACTATTTGACAAGAAGATTTGTTCTATTGGTATGCCGTGCACAAGTATTTGATCTTGGATGGTCTACTATATCATTTGACATCCTTTTGTACATTGGAGTAATTTTGTTTCCTGTCGACAAGCTGTGTTTTTTAAAGCTTGGTTAGATGTATACTATATATTTCTCTCCATGAGTCGGTTCTAATTCTAATAAATAGAGACTATTGATTTTGGATTTAAATTGAAGCTGTTTTGTTTATCGTATGTTTTTTTTTTTTGTCCGTAGGCTGCGAGTTTAAGAATTACTGAGCAATATATCCAAGCCTTCAGTAAAATCGCGAAAGAGGTGAAAAATTTTCTCGATTAAATGTAATTAATTCAGATGTAGTAATGAGATTCATTTCCTTTTTATTTCTCTTTCAGAGCACAACTATGTTGCTTCCTAGCACTGCTGCAAATCCTGCCAGCATGATGGCTCAAGCAATGACCATATATAAAAACCTGATTGGCAACAGTTCAGGTGGTGTAACCCATGAGATCACACACTCTGGGTCGTCACCAAACAGCAATGCCAATAGTTCCACAAGACAGAGTAGTGAGAGTAGCCATGCTTCCGATGCAATGAAAAGAACGAGTTCTGATGACAGTGTAGGCAAACCTGTTTTCTCTTTGCAAAGTCACAATAAGAGAGATGAAGATGACATCAACAGTCGATGATAAGATAATCTCAGATCTATTCGGTGTTAGGTGAGCCATTCAGGTATTACTGCAGCTCCTCTGTTTCTGTATTCTAAAAAATTGAAATTACATCGATGAAGGTAGAAGAATTTACAGTTCTGTTGAGAAAGTTGAACACAACTACTCATTTTGGTTCTTTTAATTTGACCTGTTTGAACAATTTAAAAAAAATAAGAAAATTTACATTTCTTTCAAAAAATAAGAAGATATTTGCAATCACACTGATCTTTATCTTCTTACTTCTTAGTAAATGGTGCATGCATTGTCAGGACACCTCCTGCACTTGGGTTGATTTGAAATCACAGTGGACACAACTGTATGAGCTCTTAGTGCCCTATACAATGCTTGTGGCATGATTTTTAGGGCACCAAAACTTTAATGATTCATGTCTGAATCAGGTCATCGAAATTTGCCTACAAATACTAAACGCGACTGAAAAAAGGCGCCATAAGATTTGGAGGTGAGGCAGTACTTGAGAGTTTTTTCAACCCAAAGCTTCCGACTTCTGTAATTTTCTCCCCTTCCTCGTTTCTTCTCCAAATAGAGAAAGGCTGGCGAAGTACATTGAATCCCTCTTGCATTATTTGCAACATATGTTGTTGGAATGGAAGGTATGTAGTTATCGCATTTGGCATGCAAATGAGTTTCAACATAAAAATTGTTTGGTCACATTTTGACAAATTGGCATGCAATATAGAAAAACACTGTTCCCCAAAACGTCACGTGCCAAGAGTTCTTTTGTATTTACAAATAGCACGTTCCAAGAGTTCTTGGGAGTTTTGAAGTTTGATACTTTCCTTCATCATAAATCGTACAACATTAAAATTGCTTCATCATACATAATTTTCAACAATAGTAGAAGTATTACAATCAAGATAACATACAAAGTCATTACATGTTGAGTAGATCTGCTAATAATCGATGCAATAACCACAACAATCATAAATTTGATTGAGATGATGTAGATGTGAGAGTACCTTGAACAGAATTGGATGAATTGTCTTCAACTGTAGATGAAGGAGGATCTTGAGAAGGGTTGGGCGGCATTTGCAAGTCTTTGACACGTTTTTGTAGCATTTCAATAACCGCTTATGAATATCAATATGCCTATTATTGTCGGGAACCATGGAGACACGTAATGATGACCTACATTCACAAATCATCACGTTTAGTCAAGCTAAACTACAATTTCAGAATATCCAATTAGCTCAACCATGAAATATTTTATTGAAATGTTTGGTTTGTCATTCATGGTGTGAAGCTCAAAGTCAAAGTGTTGGTCCGACGAGACATCTCTAAAGAATGGAAAATTCATTTATGAACCAATTCCCTCCAAATGATTACGTGAAGAGGGTATCTGATATAATACAAAGACAGATACAGAAGTTAATTACTGTCATGGAAGCTACCAATCTTCAATGCTACTTCTAAGTATAGGTGAAAAACTATAGAACAAAAACATCCTATTGTTGGTACCAGGTTAAGTTATGAAACTTGAACATGAATTATTACTTGATTCTTAACCCACTCTAATCCAATCCATACATTATAAAACAATGACACTTGCACCATCATATCTTAGAAACTCTATTTTTTTTCTTCTTCTTTTTATTCCAAACTTGGAAAATTTTCTGAACGTCTCCAAAACATTGGATCTCTCCTTGATTTTAAAATTTTAACGTTCATAAAAATAGAAGAATTTGCAACATAGAGCAATGTTATGGTACGCCAACAATTAACGTTCATGTGAAGCTATTATCATTTCGAGACTATCAACATTAATCTATTATAAGCAGATTACCTGCAGGAATTGGACAGCTAAATAGTAGTCAAACAAATAAATAGTAGATTCATGAATTTGCTGCACATAAGAATATATCTTATCATCTAGATAACCTGTTTTTGATTAGTCTAATTAAAAGAAAACTTGAGTCAGGTAGCTCCTTGTATCATTCATAGATGTAGTGCTGTCCTTGTCTCACCAGTAAGATTTGCTAGATTTGAATTAATATATTGTCCTTATCAACAACAGTTTAGTTTTGGACATCAACCATGCATCATCAATGTGTTGAAATCAGTAAATGAAAAGCTAGGGGACCGGTGATGAGATAAAAAGATGGCAATCCAGCTAGATAAGGTTTCTTATCTTCTTCTCTCATCTAAAATGGCCCCATTATATAGAATGAACAAACAAAAACACATACCTCCATGGTTGCTTGATGATTCATAAAATAGATAATTCTCATATCTTATAATACAAGTTGTCGACCGAATCTGAGCTCCTATACTCTTTTGAAAACCCGTTGTAATATTCGTTCGAAATTCATACATAACTTGCAAGCATCTTAGACAATCAGTCTTAGACAAGTCCCAATTGCACTGCACCAAACCATACAAATTACCACGGTCACCAAGGGGAGCTCCTCCTATTGCAAATTTTGAAGGATCAGAGGCTGCTTTAGAAGATAGATTATTCATCAATTCTTGCAACACTCTGTTAAACAACACTGGGTTCGTTGTGTTTTGTACATTACGGATATGGACTACTATTTCAAGATTTGGCTTGGAGAAGATTGGATGATCAGCGTATTGTAACATGCAGAACTCATAAAACAGCACTGCTTCCTTATTATATGGGCACTGTTGGAGGATCAACATAGTGGAGGAGGTACTGGCACAAGTTTGACAATCTTGATAAGAAACATCACCTCTACATTGAAGTAGTCCATAAACTTGGTTCGGTCCAGCCCCAGAAATTGTGGTGTAGAACCCGTTACGAGGGATGTTTGAAGCTAGAGTAGTGAGGGCGTGGTTTAGATTGGAACTGTATTGGCTTCCTTGAGTGTAATTGGAAGTAGTGTTGCATACATAATCTTGGGCATTTGTGGTGATAGTGAGAATAAAGAAGAGAAGACAAGTGAGGAAGAATGAATATAGGATTTGTGAAGGTTTAGATGACATGGTTGGAATGAAAAGTGATGGATAAGTTGAGGATATGAAGAGATGATGAAGAAGAAAATGAATTGAGTGGTAAAAGGTTCAGATTAATAAACGCAAGTGTTTACAAGTCAAAGTCTTGGACATGCTTTAAAAGCTGATACTGATGTATAACAAAATAATAAGTGCGCGCGGTAAGTCCTTCCTTGCTTTGAAAAAGACGTGCACATTTTCTGCATTTTTGGAGTCTGTCTTTTTAGAATGAACATCAATTTTTCTATAATTTTTCGGTTTTACAGAGATAAGTAATATACAAGGAAATAGACACTTCAAAAATATACAAATTGAAATTTGTTTTGCTATACATGAGGATGAAAGTCTAACCTTCTTTGTGTGTCATGGTGTTAGAGCATCTTCAATCATCATTTTAAAATTCATTGGATCTCTCCTTGATTTTAAAATTTTAACGTTCATAAAAATAGAAGAATTTGCAACATAGAGCAATGTTATGGCACGCCAACAATTAACGTTCATGTGTAGCTATTATCATTTCGAGACTATCAACATTAATCTATTATAAGCAGATTACCTGCAGGATTTATGTCCCACAAATTGGGTATTCACAACTCTCATGCTTCGATTGGTATAGTTGATGCTTCTCACCAAGTAATCAACTTTTGCAATAGATAAGATTGGGTTTCCATTGGAACAGTTGATACCAAAGCCTTGGTATCCGCAGTATACTTTAGGGCCACGCTCGTCCTTCGACCAGAAAGGGTAACTGAAATTAACTCTGTTGCTTCCACAACTGAAAGATGTACAAAATTGGTCTCCTTTGATTGAGACGATGAAACTGCAAGCAATTCCAATAACAAGTAGAATGAGATTTTGTAATTGCTGAAACATGATTGATCCTCTTCTGAATTGTAGTAACAACCCGAATTACACAACACGCTTTGGTTGATGGTATACTTGAATGTTGTGATAAGCCATGCATGACTTTAGTAATTGTGTTGATTTTTCCAAGTCTTTGTTAAGTCAATTTGCGATTATTATCACCTTGTGATTGATAACAGCCACTTACTTCCTATTCAAAATATCCCAACCTTTTATTCTATGGCCACTAGTTAGTAGGGCTGTCAAGGTTTTTTTTGAGATTTAACTCATTTTATGTTCTTTATATTGGTGGACACTCGTCAGAATGGGTAATTAGTATTATTAATATATTTTAATTTGTAACTCTTCATTGTGTTACAGGTCTTGTAACAAAAAAAATGTTATTAATTATTGACTTAAATTACTATGTATATATATTATTTAGTTAAACAAACAAATGGTCAACCGGAAATTTAAAAAAAAAATTGTTGTTGATGTGTTTATACATATTGACTCTAATAGGGGTAGAAAAATCTTATCGACACCCTGTGGCTAATTTTATTGAATAACTGTAGGGGTGATATGTGTTAATTGTCATACACTGAATAACCATAGAGTTCATTTGCTAGTCACAAGCGTTAGCAAATTCATTTTATTACTATGTTTTTGTAATAGAATTAGGTTTAGGGTTTAGCTTCTTATAAATGAGGGCAATATTGATTTTTGTGAGAAAATGAAGTATACCTAATTCAATAATAAGTACCTAATTATTTTAACATTCTAAGACAAGAAAATTGGGATTTTTGGACTAATGTTTATTTCTTCTATAATTTGTGGTTATCTATATTGATAACCTATTCAGTGAGTGGCCTTGTATCAGTTAATCTACCATACGTTACTTCTCGAATTGACTAATGAGATTTTCCTATTGCTTTATGCTCGTTGAAAGAGAGTACCAATTACCAATAAACCTTTGATTGATGAAATGCTAATTTGCCAATTTACAAACTTACTACTATATCATATCGTCAGGCACCTTCTGTGTATTTATTTTTCTTTTTGGCCGTGTAAATTAAGCTAGTTACAACCAAGGATTGTAATTTTTTTTTTCTAGTTAATTTCGGTGTCTTGATTTAAAGAAATATTTTGGTGTGTAAAGAAAAAACGTAAAAATTTTGAGATGAAATAAATATGAAACCAATATATAATTAGAAAATTAGGGGGTGATTTCAAAATATTAGAAGAAATGAAAATTAGAAAATGTGGTTTCAAAAATTAATAAATAATTAAAAAATGATAATTAGAAAAAATCATAAAATTTATGAAACAAAACCCCGACAATTTTCAAAAAAAAACCCACAAAATGTACTTTTTGGTAATTGGCTTTTGTATTTTAACGAAATTTACAAAAAAACCTCAAAAATTTTTAAAAAACCCTAAAGAAATATTTTTTTTGCCGTTTTTTCTTTTCGTAATTTAAAAAAAATGAACATTTCGCTAATCTCATTCCTTGATTACCAAAAATTGGTTTACTTGGGTTTGGGGTTTATAATGGTTGTGGAACCCAGTAGTGGGTGGTTGTGTTACGGAGCAACACTCGAATCCGATTGCAAATGGAAACTCTCTCATGAGTCCCTTCTCCACTCGAGTCGTTCATTGTCGTCTCTATTAAGTCAATTTGTTAAGTCAATTTGCGATTATTATCACCTTGTGATTGATAACAGCCACATACTTCCTATTCAAAATATCCCAACCTTTTATTCTATGGCAACTAGTTAGTAGGGCTGTCAAGTCTTTGTTAAGTCAATTTGTCATGATTATCATCCTGTGATTGATAACAACCACTTAATTTCTATTCAAAATACGAAAAATGATTTTTAAGGCATACGTCTTCACAAAATAGATCATTTAGATATCGTAGTTGATGTAATGACTAATTTATGCTTACTTTTATAGTTTTATGACCGACAATGATTGTTTTATTAATTCAGGTTAACTAATAAAATTATAGGACATATTTATCCTTCATAAATAAATAAATAAAAACATAATTTTATACTTTTATGATCAACAAGGACTCTTTTATTAATTATTCTAATTATGAACAACAAATTATAAATTTTTCATTGACTAACAAGTTAATCAAATTATTATGCTAAGGTTTGGTAAACTTTTCATAATGTAGTTAATGATGATTAGAAATTTGATTTTAATTAATAATAAAATCAATTTGATTAACTTGTCATAACTTTTTACATTCCAATGGAATTATAACCAAGGATTGTGATTTCATTTTTTGAGTTAATTTCGGTCTCCTGATTTTAACAAATATTTCGATGTATAAAGAAAAAACGTAAAAAATTCGAGGATAAATGAAATATATATAATGAATTTCAAGAATATATTAAATATGTAAAAAAAAAAAAAAAAAAGATGCAAGTAAATAAATGTATTAAACATATTAAATGAAAAAAAATACCTATAATTAGAAAACCTGAGTTGGTTTCAAACATCAATATATAAGTAGAAAAAATATTAATTAGGAAATTAGGGGGCGGTTTAAAAAATCAATAAATAATTAGACTAAATGATAATTAGAAAAAAAAACTCGAAATTTAAGAAAAAATCCTGAAATGTTTCGAAAAGATCCTCGAAAAATGTAATTTTAGTATTTGTGTTTTTGTAATTTTACGAAAAAAATAAATTTATGAAAAACCATGAAATTTATGAAGAAACCTCGAAATTTTTAGAAAAAATCTTTGAAAAAATGTATTTTTTTCTTTCGTAATTTCAAAAGAAAAAAAATTTTGTATAATTTTGCGAAATCACTACCCTTGTTGTTGCCACACTTACAACTTCTCTGTTAATTTTTTTTTTAGCATCAATATCCAAAGTATTGAAGGTAGGAAAGAAACTTGACACAGAGAGTGTCTAATTTTTTTTTAAAAATAAATCATTAATAAAAAAATCACTGTTGATTATAAAAGTATAAAATTAGGTTTTTTATTTTTTTGGAAGGATATATAATTGTATGTCTTAACCTGGGTTAATGAAATAATCCTTGTTGGTCATAAAAGTATAAAAATGGGTACAAATTAGCCATTACATCAACTATAGTATCTAAATTGTCTATTTTGTGAAAAAACAAGCTTTAAAACTCATTTATAAGTCAATTTGTGATTATTATCACCCAAAAAACCCTTTTGATTGATAACAGCCACTTACTTCCTATTTAAAATATGCCAACCTTTTATTCTGTGGCCACTAGTTAGTATGGCTGTCTAGGTTTTTCTTGAGATTTGACTCATTTTTTGTCCTTTATTGGTGGACAGTCGTCAAAATGGGTAATTAGTAATATTAATATATATCTTTTAATTTGTAATTCTTCATTGTGTTACAAGTCTTGTAACATAAAAAAATGCTAATAATTATTGACTTAAGTTACTATTAGTAATTTTATGTATATATATTATTTATAAAAATAAATAAGAAAAAATATTTAGTTAAACAAACAATTGTTCAACCGGAAATTTAAAAAAAAATTATGTCGACACTAGTCCATCAAAATAGACGGTTGAGATCTCACATCATAGAGTCCAGAAGCGAAAGAGGGAGAGAGAGAGAGAAAACCCGATTTCACGAACTTTTCTTCAACAAGGTCAATTTCCTCTCTAACTCTCGCACTCGATTCGGTTGAGTTGTTGAATCTTGTAGATCGGAGTGAATGGACTCGTTGATTTCGATGAATTTTTTAGTCGTCTTTGCGGTTGATGTGTATTAGATCTAAGGATTTTAGGCAGAATTAGGTGGGTTTTGTGAAGCGATTGTGTTAAATGCAGAGGCAAACTAGGGCGATGGAGAGATCAAACACTATGAGGAGGGACAAGCGAGGTCTGGATCCAACTGAGGCTGAGGATGGACAGCCTAATAAGAAGCGCCCTGCTCTTAGGGGTGGGCTCGGGACGGGATGGGACGAGATGGACCCATCCTGTTCATTAGGGATCGGGACGGACTGGACGGGATAGACCTCATCCCGACCTCTTCCCATCTCAAACGGGATCGATCGGGACGGGACGGGATGAGACGATAAACACGTACTAAATAGTCCTCCAATAAAAAAATAAAAAAGTTTTATCTCACATTACTCACATACCAATAATGTCAAATTTATATACATATAACTTAAATCATAAATAATAATAGATATTAAATAAATATATTAAACTTTTTTTTGGAAGACAAATAAATATTAAATTTCATTTAGAATTAATGATTCGATTCATTTAGATTTCATATAGAATTTCATCTTACATTGATTTAATTTCAACACATCCTAAACTTTAATTTAGAAGAGTATTTTTATATAAATTAATAATAATAAATATTAAATAAATAAATAAATTCGGGACGGGATCGGGATGTGTTTGATCAATCCCAAAATGACTCAAAAAAATTGGGATCGCGAGATGGGATGCACACCCCTAAGTCTAACCCTAAAATTTATAATATATAGATTTACACTTCAATATTGATTGAAAGTGAAAATGGAGATAGTGATGAAGGTGTACGTTTAGTACAAAATATTTAGCAAAAATTGTTACGAGTTTCACAGTTTACGCTTGGAAAATGGAGATTGGATTTTCACAGTTTCTAGACCAGGTACCAAATATCCAGTCCGTGACCTAGTCCATAAATGGCAATTCATTTCACCAGAATTGCCGGATGAATTCTATTTAATTATCGGTATCAATTGGCGCTGGTTTACCTGAAGCCAACATTTCAGCTGCATTTACAGGACTTTATCTTGGTACAAAAAACGATGCAATATCGTTACTAAACCAAGTATTTTCCAGAGCTAGCAATTCATAAACAAGACTTCAAAGAGATGAGTTGGATTGAATCCGTTCTATTGTATTCCGGTTTGCCTACAGGAAGCGCGGTATCAGGTTTAAACGATCGCTATTTACATGTAAAGGGGAATTTTAAGGCGAAATCGGATTATGTTAGAGTTCCCATTCCTAAGAATGGAATAGACATTGCTTTCAGAATGCTAGAAAAAGAACCCAAAGGATATGTGATTTTAGACGCTTACGGAGGAATGATGAATAGGATCAGTAGATATTCTATTCCGTTTCCCCATAGAGAAGGAAACCTCTTCTCAATTCAGTACGTAGTTGAATGGAATGAAGAAGACAGCAATAAGAGTGATAAGTTCATTAGGTGGATTAGAAGGTTTTATCAAACTATGACACCTTTTGTGGATTACAAGACAGCATATGTGAACTATATAGATCTTGATCTTGGTTCAATGAACATATCAAGTGCCAGTAGTTCTCATGATGCTGTTGAGATTGCTAGGGTTTGGGGTGAGAAGTATTTCTTGAGAAATTACGATCGGATGGTTCAAGTCAAGACAATTATCGATCCGAATAATGTGTTTAATAACCCACAGGGGATTCCTCCCATGCTTAAAATCAATTCAAGCACACAAACATGAATTGTACGGCAGGGTTTCCTTGTATCTGATGGCTTGTTTACTAAAGATTTATCTTGGTACAAATTTAGACAAGTATCGATCCCAACAATGTATTTAACAACCCACAAGGAATTCCTCCTATGTCCACAATGAGTTCTAGCTCAGAAAGCAGTGAATAGGGGAGCACCTCTTCGAATTGTAATGTAATATCAATGAATCCAATGCACAGTTTTCTCATGCATAGCTTGTTTACAAAATATATCCGTCTGATGGCAATATCATTTACTCTGTCTTTTCCACTCGTAAACGTGAACTCTACCCAGATAATTTCTTATAGACTTGCCTAGTAGCTAGCATCAATTGTAATATTCCTAATTTACAAACCAACCTCTTTAGAGTAGTCTATATCGAACCAATTTGAAAAAGAAAAAAAAATTCAGGCTTTTCTGAACGGCCTCACATAGTCAATCAGCCATGATCCAACTGATTCCCAGACTACTAGAATGGCTCTCTCCAATGGCATTTTCATCAAATTTTGTCCTCTACGATCACAAAACATATCTTTAAAGGAATGTGTTTGTTATCAAAATTCAGCCAAAGGTGCGTCCCAATGAAACTTATGTCTACCAAATTTTCATTGTTACCAAACGCACCACACAATTTCACCAGAATCCAAGTTAATGTTATCTTGCTTACAAATCCTTCGAAAATATGACTCTTTTTTCCTTTACCAAAGCACGCGTTTCTTGTATCATCCCATACATCATGAGACAAAAACCTAAAAATTACCTCAAGATTATAACTCACATCTTTAAAAAAAGATAAAATGTCCGGGATTTAGAAGAAACAAACTAGAAAATATTCATCTTCTTTCCTCTCGCTTTCTCTCACTCCACCAGTCCTTCCCTTGAACTACCCATCCTTCACCACCCCCATCATTCTTTCCTCACCAAACGATCTCCACCATCACCATCCTATCCTCATATATATTCACCTGAAAGCATTTGAACCACACGAATTTCTTCTGCTATGCAAAGATTTAATAGGCTATTCCTTACAGGTTTGCTTTTGGTAATGGGTTTGATGGTATATATGATTCGTTACAACATATGGTACATGATACCATGTATTTCCCTTGAACAAAATGTATCTTTATCTACAATAAGCTGGTTAACATCTCTCTCTTTCCCTCTTAAGATTCTTCCATTTCCTTCCTTCCAGAGTAATGAATTGGTTGGGTGAGTTGGGGCAGTCTATATTATTACCTTGAAGAGTCACGATTACGAACCTCTTCAAGGTTTTATGAGTCTATGATATCTTTTTATGTCCAAAGGATTCCTGGTGTATTCAATACTACTAATAAGATCTAATGATGATATCCTTAAGCTATATTGTCAGGGGCATGCCAATATGAGCCGCTAAATCCTAGGCGAGACAAGGCACCGCCACGGTTGAGGAATTTAAGGGTAGGAATTGTAATATTTACTATTTCAGATTTTCAAAATTCTTAGCATGTTGAATGAAACCAAATTAGATTGTTTACACTCTTCCGAAATTTTTTATTGTGGATGTCTTGGTTGCCCTCGCCTTGACTAAACTGTGGCCTTGCCGCGCTTCAAAGAAAAAACAGAGCCTTCTTTAAAGCCGTGGCAGAGGCCCAATGGAGTCCCCAACATGTTGAGAATTTGGAGAAAAGAAATACATTTCCCGAAATTACCATAGCATGTCCAATTGATAATACCATGGCTAGGATTTTCTAACACGCCCTAAATGATTTATGAACCCAAGAAGGATCCTGGCCTACATGCTCATTAGAGAAATTGCTGATTGAATTTGTATTCTACTTCTACCTAGTGTTTATATTACTGAAATGTTCTGGTTTATATTCAACTAATCAATAGACTATTTTCACTATATTCAAATATATTGTACACAACAACAGCCTATAAAAATACAATTAGAAAATTTCTAGCAAACAAAAATTCTGGATCCTCATACTCTTGTTGGACACATTTCTACCAAAATCAGACACTAAAACATGTGCCCATATCCGCTAACCATCAATATAGTTTCAAAACCGTAGCTAACAATTTTTATTTGTAAAACCTAGCGATAACTAATATACCGTCGCAAATGATTTAATTAGCTACAGCTTGTTCTGTATTTAGCTATGGTTTTCCCGTCACAAGCACAAGTTATTTGTAAAACTTAGCGACAGCTAATATGCCGTCGCAAATGTTTTAATTAGCTACGGTTTATTCTGAATTTAGCCACGGTTTTCCCGTCACAAGCACAGTTTTTATGATTTTTGTTTTCGTCAGCTACCAAAAGAATTAGTGACTGTTTTTTGCCGTCGCAAATCTTTTAATTAGAGACCGTTTTTTAATTCCGTCTCTAGTATTTGTAGCTATTGGAGGTCTTTTTTTGTAGTGAAATCTTAAATTTCTGAATTTTGTTGGAGAAAAGAAGTAAAGGATATTGTACTTGAACATACTGAAACCCAATTAATAATGGTATAAATTTTACGATAATGTAACTATAACACTAAATGAGTTTTATACTTTGAAATCAAATGCATTTAATATATATTTAACTAAAGTAGGGGTTTCAATAAGTGTTGTCACTGCATGATGCTGGTGATGGATGGTGCATCCTCTTTGGAAAGGTAGCTACCTCAAATCTTTATGTTGTTAGTGCCTTAGGTGTCTGCCTGTGTTTGGTAGGTTTAAAATGGTAGATTTACTAAACTATTTGACAAGAAGATTTGTTCTATTGGTATGCTGCTCGCTGCTATGCACAAGTATTTGATCTTTGATGGTCTACTATATCATTTGACATCCTTTTGTACATTGGAGTAATTTTGTTTCCTGTCGACAAGCTGTGTTTTTTAAAGCTTGGTTAGATGTATACTATATATTTCTGTCCATGAGTCAGTTCTAATTCTAATAAATAGAGACTATTGATTTTGGATTTAAATTGAAGCTGTTTTGTTTATCTTATGTTTTTTTTTTTTTTTTTGTCCGTAGGCTG
The DNA here is from genome assembly GCA_963556465.1 of Berberis vulgaris. Taxonomy (NCBI): domain Eukaryota; kingdom Viridiplantae; phylum Streptophyta; class Magnoliopsida; order Ranunculales; family Berberidaceae; genus Berberis; species Berberis vulgaris. Next base: position 1,501,303 of record OY747128.1, on the reverse strand, counting down.
CGAGTTTAAGAATTGCTGAGCAATATATCCAAGCCTTCAGTAAAATCGCGAAAGAGGTGAAATTTTTTCTCGATTAAATGCAATTAATTCAGATGCAGTAATGAGATTCATCATACATAATTTTCAACAATAGTAGAATTGCTTCATCATACATAATTTTCAACAATAGTAGAAGTATTACAATCAAGATAACATACAAAGTCATTACATGTTGAGTAGATCTGCTAATATCGATGCAATAACCACAACAATCATAAATTTGATTGAGATGATGTAGATGTGAGAGTACCTTGAACAGAATTGGATGAATTGTCTTCAACTGTACATGTAGGAGGATCTTGAAAAGGGTTGGGCGGCATTTGCAAGTCTTTGACAGGTTTTTGTAGCATTTCAACAACCATACTCATTGAAGGACGATTTGTTGGATGTGTTTGTATACACCATGGCCCGATTATCATCATCTTTCTGATACTTTCTTCTTCAAACGTGTCATCGATTTCACCTAATCCAATAATCCCATGTTGCTCCAAGCGATTGTAAATCCATTGCGGGAAAAAAATCTCACTTGTCTTCGCTGTGGGATCAATGTTCTTTCTCCCTCCAACCATTTCCAGCACCATCATTCCATAGCTATAAACATCGGATTTTGAAGAAACGCCCCCCAAATTCCTACAGTAGACCTCTGGTGCAATATAACCTATGGTACCTTGGGCATTGAGCATTGAAACAATACTCTCCCTTGTCGGGCAAAGTTTGGCCAGCCCAAAATCCGAGATCTTTGGACAAAAGTCCTTGTCTAGAAGAATGTTGTGAGGTTTAATATCAAAATGCAGAATGCGAGTAGTACAACCACGATGTAAATATTCTAACCCATTAGCGATTCCCAAAGCAATTTGATGCAACTTTTCCATCCTAAAGGGTGTGTTGAGCTTGGGCTCTCATTGTATATGAACTTTTCAAGTGATCCATTGGGCATGTATTCATAAACAAGAGCTCGTTTAGACCTTTCATTGTATATGAACTTCACTGAGGTGGTCTTTAACATTTTTTAAAGAATTTTTTATTATAATAAATTGAAACACATTTAGATAAATAATATTCATCATTGTTTTGATAACTTGCATATGCCAATATGTACAAAAAGTCATACAACTATTTAGAATTGAAATGAAAACATAATAAAGTTGCATAACATAGCAAAAAGATGCACTACATAAGTGTACTTAACTTGCCTATCCACTAAATCACTAAAAAGGAAACAAACAAGAAAAACATCAAAGCATAATGTAAACTAATTTGAAAAAGTGTTTGGAAAATTAATGGTTGAATTTGAAACAGTGTTTGGAAAATTGCAATTTGGTGAGGCATCGCCTAGCAAGTCTCATTGGTTTAACTTTGGAAATTTGCACCAAATTTCAATCCATATGCTAAAAAAAATATTACGATCCATACACTGAAATATTACTTATTATTATTTATTGTGAACAAAAAAAAACGCAGCAGAACAGATCATATAAAAAAACAGAACAGATCATTAAAAAAAGAGGTGAACAGATCATATAAAAAAAGGCAGTAGAACAGATCATATAAAAAAAACGCAGCAGAAGCTGCAGAACAGATCATATAAAAAAAAACACAGGAAGGAGAGTGAAGAAGAAGAGGAAGGAGGAAGAAGAAGAGTGGAAACATCGTAATATGAAAGAGGCAACACCTAATTTGAAGGAGAGGAACCTGATTAGAAGGAAAAGAACACACAAAGCAACAACAATAGCCCCCAAGGAGTCGTTCTCTTGTCTAAAACTCTAAATACCCCCTTCTTAACCTTAAAAGACAAGTGGGCTGCAATAGACTTTTGGTTTTTAAACTGCAATAGGCTTTGCCAAAACGCCTCGAGGCGCGCTTAGGCGTCCGCCTTAACAACACTGATCTGAAGCATGTTACGGGTCTTGGTGCAATATATATCCCTATTTTGATCGAAATCATTGGCCATGATATGTCATATAAAGATGAATTGTGCTTGAGGTAATTGTTGGAGATTAGAGTATGACATTGATAGAAAGAAAACTATTAAATGGTTATCCAATCAGGTTTTCGTTGGGTGACTTCATATCTACATCTCATTGAAGACATCTCTATTTGAGAGTACGTATGTTGATCATATAATATAACACATAGGTGATAAGGAAAACTTCGGGTGAAAGGGCCTTCTGATGCCCAAGGAGCAAAACTCGTGCTTTAGCAAAGTGCAAGACAATAGTTGTTAATCTTTTACAACCATAATGTGCTAAAACAACTAAACAAGCCAATACTACTTGAAGCTCGAGTTGTTTAGGGGTGGATAGCTAACTAATAGGATTTTAACTTCCTGCCATGCTTCCAAAACTAAGACTCTCGCCTGTGCATTCCATTGACATTTATAATTTAACCTGATGGTGGCCCTTTCTTTTTGCTAGTTTGACTCATCTGACTTGCTACTTTACCCATACATAATACCAATCCATTTTAATCTAGCGTCTAGGTTGCCCCTTTAGAACCTTGAACATGTCTATACCTAATTGTAAGAATCAATCATTACTCCTAAAAAGCTCAAGCTGTCAAAAAGTGGAACACTAATTGCTTAAGTAGAAATTTAAAATAATGTAATTGTTTTCTACATGTAGAATTGTTGAAATATTAAACCCACTCCAATTATCCATGGGCCTAAAATTGTCCATGTACTTATCCACGGTAGTACCGTGTGAATTTACGGTGTAGTTGTACGATTGGTACCACCGATATAGTTATAATCCCACGACTCCGCTCTCGCTTCCGCTTGATATATGATTGGATTCACCTTCTCTACAAGTTCGAGCTTTTAGAGAATTGGCAATTTATCATGGTATCAGAGCATTGGTCTTCAGAGGTCGTGGGTTCGAATCTCATCCAACGCAATCGCTGCGAGAATTTTCTGTATTTTCCTCGCGCTTGCGCTGAGGGGGAGTGTTGGAATATTAAACCCACTCCAATTATTCATGGGCCTAAAATTGCCCATGTACTTATCCACGGTAGTACCGTGTGAATTTACGGTGTAGTTGTACGATTGGTAAAAATAGAAGAATACCAACAATTAACGTTCATTTCGAGACTATCAAAATTAATCTATTATAAGCAGATTACCTGCAGGTTTTGGACAGCTGAATTTTGTGATACCGTTTGATGTGCAATAACAACTCTATGGCTATGACTGTTATTGCACATCAAACGGTATCACAAAATTCAGCTGTCCAAAACCTGCAGGTAATCTGCTTATAATAGATTAATTTTGATAGTCTCGAAATGAACGTTAATTGTTGGTATTCTTCTATTTTTACCAATCGTACAACTACACCGTAAATTCACACGGTACTACAGTGGATAAGTACATGGGCAATTTTAGGCCCATGAATAATTGGAGTGGGTTTAATATTCCAACACTCCCCCTCAGCGCAAGCGCGAGGAAAATACAGAAAATTCTCGCAGCGATTGCGTTGCATGAGATTCGAACCCACGACCTCTGAAGACCAATGCTCTGATACCATGATAAATTGCCAACTCTCTAAAAGCTCGAACTTGTAGAGAAGGTGAATCCAATCATATATCAAGCGGAAGCGAGAGCGGAGTCGTGGGATTATAACTATATCGGTGGTACCAATCGTACAACTACACCGTAAATTCACACGGTACTACCGTGGATAAGTACATGGACAATTTTAGGCCCATGGATAATTGGAGTGGGTTTAATATTTCAACAATTCTACATGTAGAAAACAATTACATTATTTTAAATTTCTACTTAAGCAATTAGTGTTCCACTTTTTGACAGCTTGAGCTTTTTAGGAGTAATGATTGATTCTTACAATTAGGTATAGACATGTTCAAGGTTCTAAAGGGGCAACCTAGACGCTAGATTAAAATGGATTGGTATTATGTATGGGTAAAGTAGCAAGTCAGATGAGTCAAACTAGCAAAAAGAAAGGGCCACCATCAGGTTAAATTATAAATGTCAATGGAATGCACAGGCGAGAGTCTTAGTTTTGGAAGCATGGCAGGAAGTTAAAATCCTATTAGTTAGCTATCCACCCCTAAACAACTCGAGCTTCAAGTAGTATTGGCTTGTTTAGTTGTTTTAGCACATTATGGTTGTAAAAGATTAACAACTATTGTCTTGCACTTTGCTAAAGCACGAGTTTTGCTCCTTGGGCATCAGAAGGCCCTTTCACCCGAAGTTTTCCTTATCACCTATGTGTTATATTATATGATCAACATACGTACTCTCAAATAGAGATGTCTTCAATGAGATGTAGATATGAAGTCACCCAACGAAAACCTGATTGGATAACCATTTAATAGTTTTCTTTCTATCAATGTCATACTCTAATCTCCAACAATTACCTCAAGCACAATTCATCTTTATATGACATATCATGGCCAATGATTTCGATCAAAATAGGGATATATATTGCACCAAGACCCGTAACATGCTTCAGATCAGTGTTGTTAAGGCGGACGCCTAAGCGCGCCTCGAGGCATTTTGGCAAAGCCTATTGCAGTTTAAAAACCAAAAGTCTATTGCAGCCCACTTGTCTTTTAAGGTTAAGAAGGGGGTATTTAGAGTTTTAGACAAGAGAACGACTCCTTGGGGGCTATTGTTGTTGCTTTGTGTGTTCTTTTCCTTCTAATCAGGTTCCTCTCCTTCAAATTAGGTGTTGCCTCTTTCATATTACGATGTTTCCACTCTTCTTCTTCCTCCTTCCTCTTCTTCTTCACTCTCCTTCCTGTGTTTTTTTTTATATGATCTGTTCTGCAGCTTCTGCTGCGTTTTTTTTATATGATCTGTTCTACTGCCTTTTTTTATATGATCTGTTCACCTCTTTTTTTAATGATCTGTTCTGTTTTTTTATATGATCTGTTCTGCTGCGTTTTTTTTTGTTCACAATAAACAATAATAAGTAATATTTCAGTGTATGGATCGTAATATTTTTTTTAGCATATGGATTGAAATTTGGTGCAAATTTCCAAAGTTAAACCAATGAGACTTGCTAGGCGATGCCTCACCAAATTGCAATTTTCCAAACACTGTTTCAAATTCAACCATTAATTTTCCAAACACTTTTTCAAATTAGTTTACATTATGCTTTGATGTTTTTCTTGTTTGTTTCCTTTTTAGTGATTTAGTGGATAGGCAAGTTAAGTACACTTATGTAGTGCATCTTTTTGCTATGTTATGCAACTTTATTATGTTTTCATTTCAATTCTAAATAGTTGTATGACTTTTTGTACATATTGGCATATGCAAGTTATCAAAACAATGATGAATATTATTTATCTAAATGTGTTTCAATTTATTATAATAAAAAATTCTTTAAAAAATGTTAAAGACCACCTCAGTGAAGTTCATATACAATGAAAGGTCTAAACGAGCTCTTGTTTATGAATACATGCCCAATGGATCACTTGAAAAGTTCATATACAATGAGAGCCCAAGCTCAACACACCCTTTAGGATGGAAAAGTTGCATCAAATTGCTTTGGGAATCGCTAATGGGTTAGAATATTTACATCGTGGTTGTACTACTCGCATTCTGCATTTTGATATTAAACCTCACAACATTCTTCTAGACAAGGACTTTTGTCCAAAGATCTCGGATTTTGGGCTGGCCAAACTTTGCCCGACAAGGGAGAGTATTGTTTCAATGCTCAATGCCCGAGGTACCATAGGTTATATTGCACCAGAGGTCTACTGTAGGAATTTGGGGGGCGTTTCTTCAAAATCCGATGTTTATAGCTATGGAATGATGGTGCTGGAAATGGTTGGAGGGAGAAAGAACATTGATCCCACAGCGAAGACAAGTGAGATTTTTTTCCCGCAATGGATTTACAATCGCTTGGAGCAACATGGGATTATTGGATTAGGTGAAATCGATGACACGTTTGAAGAAGAAAGTATCAGAAAGATGATGATAATCGGGCCATGGTGTATACAAACACATCCAACAAATCGTCCTTCAATGAGTATGGTTGTTGAAATGCTACAAAAACCTGTCAAAGACTTGCAAATGCCGCCCAACCCTTTTCAAGATCCTCCTACATGTACAGTTGAAGACAATTCATCCAATTCTGTTCAAGGTACTCTCACATCTACATCATCTCAATCAAATTTATGATTGTTGTGGTTATTGCATCGATATTAGCAGATCTACTCAACATGTAATGACTTTGTATGTTATCTTGATTGTAATACTTCTACTATTGTTGAAAATTATGTATGATGAAGCAATTCTACTATTGTTGAAAATTATGTATGATGAATCTCATTACTGCATCTGAATTAATTGCATTTAATCGAGAAAAAATTTCACCTCTTTCGCGATTTTACTGAAGGCTTGGATATATTGCTCAGCAATTCTTAAACTCGCAGCCTACGGACAAAAAAAAAAAAAAAAACATAAGATAAACAAAACAGCTTCAATTTAAATCCAAAATCAATAGTCTCTATTTATTAGAATTAGAACTGACTCATGGACAGAAATATATAGTATACATCTAACCAAGCTTTAAAAAACACAGCTTGTCGACAGGAAACAAAATTACTCCAATGTACAAAAGGATGTCAAATGATATAGTAGACCATCAAAGATCAAATACTTGTGCATAGCAGCGAGCAGCATACCAATAGAACAAATCTTCTTGTCAAATAGTTTAGTAAATCTACCATTTTAAACCTACCAAACACAGGCAGACACCTAAGGCACTAACAACATAAAGATTTGAGGTTGCTACCTTTCCAAAGAGGATGCACCATCCATCACCAGCATCATGCAGTGACAACACTTATTGAAACCCCTACTTTAGTTAAATATATATTAAATGCATTTGATTTCAAAGTATAAAACTCATTTAGTGTTATAGTTACATTATCGTAAAATTTATACCATTATTAATTGGGTTTCAGTATGTTCAAGTACAATATCCTTTACTTCTTTTCTCCAACAAAATTCAGAAATTTAAGATTTCACTACAAAAAAAGACCTCCAATAGCTACAAATACTAGAGACGGAATTAAAAAACGGTCTCTAATTAAAAGATTTGCGACGGCAAAAAACAGTCACTAATTCTTTTGGTAGCTGACGAAAACAAAAATCATAAAAACTGTGCTTGTGACGGGAAAACCGTGGCTAAATTCAGAATAAACCGTAGCTAATTAAAACATTTGCGACGGCATATTAGCTGTCGCTAAGTTTTACAAATAACTTGTGCTTGTGACGGGAAAACCATAGCTAAATACAGAACAAGCTGTAGCTAATTAAATCATTTGCGACGGTATATTAGTTATCGCTAGGTTTTACAAATAAAAATTGTTAGCTACGGTTTTGAAACTATATTGATGGTTAGCGGATATGGGCACATGTTTTAGTGTCTGATTTTGGTAGAAATGTGTCCAACAAGAGTATGAGGATCCAGAATTTTTGTTTGCTAGAAATTTTCTAATTGTATTTTTATAGGCTGTTGTTGTGTACAATATATTTGAATATAGTGAAAATAGTCTATTGATTAGTTGAATATAAACCAGAACATTTCAGTAATATAAACACTAGGTAGAAGTAGAATACAAATTCAATCAGCAATTTCTCTAATGAGCATGTAGGCCAGGATCCTTCTTGGGTTCATAAATCATTTAGGGCGTGTTAGAAAATCCTAGCCATGGTATTATCAATTGGACATGCTATGGTAATTTCGGGAAATGTATTTCTTTTCTCCAAATTCTCAACATGTTGGGGACTCCATTGGGCCTCTGCCACGGCTTTAAAGAAGGCTCTGTTTTTTCTTTGAAGCGCGGCAAGGCCACAGTTTAGTCAAGGCGAGGGCAACCAAGACATCCACAATAAAAAATTTCGGAAGAGTGTAAACAATCTAATTTGGTTTCATTCAACATGCTAAGAATTTTGAAAATCTGAAATAGTAAATATTACAATTCCTACCCTTAAATTCCTCAACCGTGGCGGTGCCTTGTCTCGCCTAGGATTTAGCGGCTCATATTGGCATGCCCCTGACAATATAGCTTAAGGATATCATCATTAGATCTTATTAGTAGTATTGAATACACCAGGAATCCTTTGGACATAAAAAGATATCATAGACTCATAAAACCTTGAAGAGGTTCGTAATCGTGACTCTTCAAGGTAATAATATAGACTGCCCCAACTCACCCAACCAATTCATTACTCTGGAAGGAAGGAAATGGAAGAATCTTAAGAGGGAAAGAGAGAGATGTTAACCAGCTTATTGTAGATAAAGATACATTTTGTTCAAGGGAAATACATGGTATCATGTACCATATGTTGTAACGAATCATATATACCATCAAACCCATTACCAAAAGCAAACCTGTAAGGAATAGCCTATTAAATCTTTGCATAGCAGAAGAAATTCGTGTGGTTCAAATGCTTTCAGGTGAATATATATGAGGATAGGATGGTGATGGTGGAGATCGTTTGGTGAGGAAAGAATGATGGGGGTGGTGAAGGATGGGTAGTTCAAGGGAAGGACTGGTGGAGTGAGAGAAAGCGAGAGGAAAGAAGATGAATATTTTCTAGTTTGTTTCTTCTAAATCCCGGACATTTTATCTTTTTTTAAAGATGTGAGTTATAATCTTGAGGTAATTTTTAGGTTTTTGTCTCATGATGTATGGGATGATACAAGAAACGCGTGCTTTGGTAAAGGAAAAAAGAGTCATATTTTCGAAGGATTTGTAAGCAAGATAACATTAACTTGGATTCTGGTGAAATTGTGTGGTGCGTTTGGTAACAATGAAAATTTGGTAGACATAAGTTTCATTGGGACGCACCTTTGGCTGAATTTTGATAACAAACACATTCCTTTAAAGATATGTTTTGTGATCGTAGAGGACAAAATTTGATGAAAATGCCATTGGAGAGAGCCATTCTAGTAGTCTGGGAATCAGTTGGATCATGGCTGATTGACTATGTGAGGCCGTTCAGAAAAGCCTGAATTTTTTTTTCTTTTTCAAATTGGTTCGATATAGACTACTCTAAAGAGGTTGGTTTGTAAATTAGGAATATTACAATTGATGCTAGCTACTAGGCAAGTCTATAAGAAATTATCTGGGTAGAGTTCACGTTTACGAGTGGAAAAGACAGAGTAAATGATATTGCCATCAGACGGATATATTTTGTAAACAAGCTATGCATGAGAAAACTGTGCATTGGATTCATTGATATTACATTACAATTCGAAGAGGTGCTCCCCTATTCACTGCTTTCTGAGCTAGAACTCATTGTGGACATAGGAGGAATTCCTTGTGGGTTGTTAAATACATTGTTGGGATCGATACTTGTCTAAATTTGTACCAAGATAAATCTTTAGTAAACAAGCCATCAGATACAAGGAAACCCTGCCGTACAATTCATGTTTGTGTGCTTGAATTGATTTTAAGCATGGGAGGAATCCCCTGTGGGTTATTAAACACATTATTCGGATCGATAATTGTCTTGACTTGAACCATCCGATCGTAATTTCTCAAGAAATACTTCTCACCCCAAACCCTAGCAATCTCAACAGCATCATGAGAACTACTGGCACTTGATATGTTCATTGAACCAAGATCAAGATCTATATAGTTCACATATGCTGTCTTGTAATCCACAAAAGGTGTCATAGTTTGATAAAACCTTCTAATCCACCTAATGAACTTATCACTCTTATTGCTGTCTTCTTCATTCCATTCAACTACGTACTGAATTGAGAAGAGGTTTCCTTCTCTATGGGGAAACGGAATAGAATATCTACTGATCCTATTCATCATTCCTCCGTAAGCGTCTAAAATCACATATCCTTTGGGTTCTTTTTCTAGCATTCTGAAAGCAATGTCTATTCCATTCTTAGGAATGGGAACTCTAACATAATCCGATTTCGCCTTAAAATTCCCCTTTACATGTAAATAGCGATCGTTTAAACCTGATACCGCGCTTCCTGTAGGCAAACCGGAATACAATAGAACGGATTCAATCCAACTCATCTCTTTGAAGTCTTGTTTATGAATTGCTAGCTCTGGAAAATACTTGGTTTAGTAACGATATTGCATCGTTTTTTGTACCAAGATAAAGTCCTGTAAATGCAGCTGAAATGTTGGCTTCAGGTAAACCAGCGCCAATTGATACCGATAATTAAATAGAATTCATCCGGCAATTCTGGTGAAATGAATTGCCATTTATGGACTAGGTCACGGACTGGATATTTGGTACCTGGTCTAGAAACTGTGAAAATCCAATCTCCATTTTCCAAGCGTAAACTGTGAAACTCGTAACAATTTTTGCTAAATATTTTGTACTAAACGTACACCTTCATCACTATCTCCATTTTCACTTTCAATCAATATTGAAGTGTAAATCTATATATTATAAATTTTAGGGTTAGACTTAGGGGTGTGCATCCCATCTCGCGATCCCAATTTTTTTGAGTCATTTTGGGATTGATCAAACACATCCCGATCCCGTCCCGAATTTATTTATTTATTTAATATTTATTATTATTAATTTATATAAAAATACTCTTCTAAATTAAAGTTTAGGATGTGTTGAAATTAAATCAATGTAAGATGAAATTCTATATGAAATCTAAATGAATCGAATCATTAATTCTAAATGAAATTTAATATTTATTTGTCTTCCAAAAAAAAGTTTAATATATTTATTTAATATCTATTATTATTTATGATTTAAGTTATATGTATATAAATTTGACATTATTGGTATGTGAGTAATGTGAGATAAAACTTTTTTATTTTTTTATTGGAGGACTATTTAGTACGTGTTTATCGTCTCATCCCGTCCCGTCCCGATCGATCCCGTTTGAGATGGGAAGAGGTCGGGATGAGGTCTATCCCGTCCAGTCCGTCCCGATCCCTAATGAACAGGATGGGTCCATCTCGTCCCATCCCGTCCCGAGCCCACCCCTAAGAGCAGGGCGCTTCTTATTAGGCTGTCCATCCTCAGCCTCAGTTGGATCCAGACCTCGCTTGTCCCTCCTCATAGTGTTTGATCTCTCCATCGCCCTAGTTTGCCTCTGCATTTAACACAATCGCTTCACAAAACCCACCTAATTCTGCCTAAAATCCTTAGATCTAATACACATCAACCGCAAAGACGACTAAAAAATTCATCGAAATCAACGAGTCCATTCACTCCGATCTACAAGATTCAACAACTCAACCGAATCGAGTGCGAGAGTTAGAGAGGAAATTGACCTTGTTGAAGAAAAGTTCGTGAAATCGGGTTTTCTCTCTCTCTCTCCCTCTTTCGCTTCTGGACTCTATGATGTGAGATCTCAACCGTCTATTTTGATGGACTAGTGTCGACATAATTTTTTTTTAAATTTCCGGTTGAACAATTGTTTGTTTAACTAAATATTTTTTTCTTATTTATTTTTATAAATAATATATATACATAAAATTACTAATAGTAACTTAAGTCAATAATTATTAGCATTTTTTTATGTTACAAGACTTGTAACACAATGAAGAATTACAAATTAAAAGATATATATTAATATTACTAATTACCCATTTTGACGACTGTCCACCAATAAAGGACAAAAAATGAGTCAAATCTCAAGAAAAACCTAGACAGCCATACTAACTAGTGGCCACAGAATAAAAGGTTGGCATATTTTAAATAGGAAGTAAGTGGCTGTTATCAATCAAAAGGGTTTTTTGGGTGATAATAATCACAAATTGACTTATAAATGAGTTTTAAAGCTTGTTTTTTCACAAAATAGACAATTTAGATACTATAGTTGATGTAATGGCTAATTTGTACCCATTTTTATACTTTTATGACCAACAAGGATTATTTCATTAACCCAGGTTAAGACATACAATTATATATCCTTCCAAAAAAATAAAAAAACCTAATTTTATACTTTTATAATCAACAGTGATTTTTTTATTAATGATTTATTTTTAAAAAAAAATTAGACACTCTCTGTGTCAAGTTTCTTTCCTACCTTCAATACTTTGGATATTGATGCTAAAAAAAAAATTAACAGAGAAGTTGTAAGTGTGGCAACAACAAGGGTAGTGATTTCGCAAAATTATACAAAATTTTTTTTCTTTTGAAATTACGAAAGAAAAAAATACATTTTTTCAAAGATTTTTTCTAAAAATTTCGAGGTTTCTTCATAAATTTCATGGTTTTTCATAAATTTATTTTTTTCGTAAAATTACAAAAACACAAATACTAAAATTACATTTTTCGAGGATCTTTTCGAAACATTTCAGGATTTTTTCTTAAATTTCGAGTTTTTTTTTCTAATTATCATTTAGTCTAATTATTTATTGATTTTTTAAACCGCCCCCTAATTTCCTAATTAATATTTTTTCTACTTATATATTGATGTTTGAAACCAACTCAGGTTTTCTAATTATAGGTATTTTTTTTCATTTAATATGTTTAATACATTTATTTACTTGCATCTTTTTTTTTTTTTTTTTTACATATTTAATATATTCTTGAAATTCATTATATATATTTCATTTATCCTCGAATTTTTTACGTTTTTTCTTTATACATCGAAATATTTGTTAAAATCAGGAGACCGAAATTAACTCAAAAAATGAAATCACAATCCTTGGTTATAATTCCATTGGAATGTAAAAAGTTATGACAAGTTAATCAAATTGATTTTATTATTAATTAAAATCAAATTTCTAATCATCATTAACTACATTATGAAAAGTTTACCAAACCTTAGCATAATAATTTGATTAACTTGTTAGTCAATGAAAAATTTATAATTTGTTGTTCATAATTAGAATAATTAATAAAAGAGTCCTTGTTGATCATAAAAGTATAAAATTATGTTTTTATTTATTTATTTATGAAGGATAAATATGTCCTATAATTTTATTAGTTAACCTGAATTAATAAAACAATCATTGTCGGTCATAAAACTATAAAAGTAAGCATAAATTCGTCATTACATCAACTACGATATCTAAATGATCTATTTTGTGAAGACGTATGCCTTAAAAATCATTTTTCGTATTTTGAATAGAAATTAAGTGGTTGTTATCAATCACAGGATGATAATCATGACAAATTGACTTAACAAAGACTTGACAGCCCTACTAACTAGTTGCCATAGAATAAAAGGTTGGGATATTTTGAATAGGAAGTATGTGGCTGTTATCAATCACAAGGTGATAATAATCGCAAATTGACTTAACAAATTGACTTAATAGAGACGACAATGAACGACTCGAGTGGAGAAGGGACTCATGAGAGAGTTTCCATTTGCAATCGGATTCGAGTGTTGCTCCGTAACACAACCACCCACTACTGGGTTCCACAACCATTATAAACCCCAAACCCAAGTAAACCAATTTTTGGTAATCAAGGAATGAGATTAGCGAAATGTTCATTTTTTTTAAATTACGAAAAGAAAAAACGGCAAAAAAAATATTTCTTTAGGGTTTTTTAAAATTTTTTGAGGTTTTTTTGTAAATTTCGTTAAAATACAAAAGCCAATTACCAAAAAGTACATTTTGTGGGTTTTTTTTTGAAAATTGTCAGGGTTTTGTTTCATAAATTTTATGATTTTTTCTAATTATCATTTTTTAATTATTTATTAATTTTTGAAACCACATTTTCTAATTTTCATTTCTTCTAATATTTTGAAATCACCCCCTAATTTTCTAATTATATATTGGTTTCATATTTATTTCATCTCAAAATTTTTACGTTTTTTCTTTACACACCAAAATATTTCTTTAAATCAAGACACCGAAATTAACTAGAAAAAAAAAATTACAATCCTTGGTTGTAACTAGCTTAATTTACACGGCCAAAAAGAAAAATAAATACACAGAAGGTGCCTGACGATATGATATAGTAGTAAGTTTGTAAATTGGCAAATTAGCATTTCATCAATCAAAGGTTTATTGGTAATTGGTACTCTCTTTCAACGAGCATAAAGCAATAGGAAAATCTCATTAGTCAATTCGAGAAGTAACGTATGGTAGATTAACTGATACAAGGCCACTCACTGAATAGGTTATCAATATAGATAACCACAAATTATAGAAGAAATAAACATTAGTCCAAAAATCCCAATTTTCTTGTCTTAGAATGTTAAAATAATTAGGTACTTATTATTGAATTAGGTATACTTCATTTTCTCACAAAAATCAATATTGCCCTCATTTATAAGAAGCTAAACCCTAAACCTAATTCTATTACAAAAACATAGTAATAAAATGAATTTGCTAACGCTTGTGACTAGCAAATGAACTCTATGGTTATTCAGTGTATGACAATTAACACATATCACCCCTACAGTTATTCAATAAAATTAGCCACAGGGTGTCGATAAGATTTTTCTACCCCTATTAGAGTCAATATGTATAAACACATCAACAACAATTTTTTTTTTAAATTTCCGGTTGACCATTTGTTTGTTTAACTAAATAATATATATACATAGTAATTTAAGTCAATAATTAATAACATTTTTTTTGTTACAAGACCTGTAACACAATGAAGAGTTACAAATTAAAATATATTAATAATACTAATTACCCATTCTGACGAGTGTCCACCAATATAAAGAACATAAAATGAGTTAAATCTCAAAAAAAACCTTGACAGCCCTACTAACTAGTGGCCATAGAATAAAAGGTTGGGATATTTTGAATAGGAAGTAAGTGGCTGTTATCAATCACAAGGTGATAATAATCGCAAATTGACTTAACAAAGACTTGGAAAAATCAACACAATTACTAAAGTCATGCATGGCTTATCACAACATTCAAGTATACCATCAACCAAAGCGTGTTGTGTAATTCGGGTTGTTACTACAATTCAGAAGAGGATCAATCATGTTTCAGCAATTACAAAATCTCATTCTACTTGTTATTGGAATTGCTTGCAGTTTCATCGTCTCAATCAAAGGAGACCAATTTTGTACATCTTTCAGTTGTGGAAGCAACAGAGTTAATTTCAGTTACCCTTTCTGGTCGAAGGACGAGCGTGGCCCTAAAGTATACTGCGGATACCAAGGCTTTGGTATCAACTGTTCCAATGGAAACCCAATCTTATCTATTGCAAAAGTTGATTACTTGGTGAGAAGCATCAACTATACCAATCGAAGCATGAGAGTTGTGAATACCCAATTTGTGGGACATAAATCCTGCAGGTAATCTGCTTATAATAGATTAATGTTGATAGTCTCGAAATGATAATAGCTACACATGAACGTTAATTGTTGGCGTGCCATAACATTGCTCTATGTTGCAAATTCTTCTATTTTTATGAACGTTAAAATTTTAAAATCAAGGAGAGATCCAATGAATTTTAAAATGATGATTGAAGATGCTCTAACACCATGACACACAAAGAAGGTTAGACTTTCATCCTCATGTATAGCAAAACAAATTTCAATTTGTATATTTTTGAAGTGTCTATTTCCTTGTATATTACTTATCTCTGTAAAACCGAAAAATTATAGAAAAATTGATGTTCATTCTAAAAAGACAGACTCCAAAAATGCAGAAAATGTGCACGTCTTTTTCAAAGCAAGGAAGGACTTACCGCGCGCACTTATTATTTTGTTATACATCAGTATCAGCTTTTAAAGCATGTCCAAGACTTTGACTTGTAAACACTTGCGTTTATTAATCTGAACCTTTTACCACTCAATTCATTTTCTTCTTCATCATCTCTTCATATCCTCAACTTATCCATCACTTTTCATTCCAACCATGTCATCTAAACCTTCACAAATCCTATATTCATTCTTCCTCACTTGTCTTCTCTTCTTTATTCTCACTATCACCACAAATGCCCAAGATTATGTATGCAACACTACTTCCAATTACACTCAAGGAAGCCAATACAGTTCCAATCTAAACCACGCCCTCACTACTCTAGCTTCAAACATCCCTCGTAACGGGTTCTACACCACAATTTCTGGGGCTGGACCGAACCAAGTTTATGGACTACTTCAATGTAGAGGTGATGTTTCTTATCAAGATTGTCAAACTTGTGCCAGTACCTCCTCCACTATGTTGATCCTCCAACAGTGCCCATATAATAAGGAAGCAGTGCTGTTTTATGAGTTCTGCATGTTACAATACGCTGATCATCCAATCTTCTCCAAGCCAAATCTTGAAATAGTAGTCCATATCCGTAATGTACAAAACACAACGAACCCAGTGTTGTTTAACAGAGTGTTGCAAGAATTGATGAATAATCTATCTTCTAAAGCAGCCTCTGATCCTTCAAAATTTGCAATAGGAGGAGCTCCCCTTGGTGACCGTGGTAATTTGTATGGTTTGGTGCAGTGCAATTGGGACTTGTCTAAGACTGATTGTCTAAGATGCTTGCAAGTTATGTATGAATTTCGAACGAATATTACAACGGGTTTTCAAAAGAGTATAGGAGCTCAGATTCGGTCGACAACTTGTATTATAAGATATGAGAATTATCTATTTTATGAATCATCAAGCAACCATGGAGGTATGTGTTTTTGTTTGTTCATTCTATATAATGGGGCCATTTTAGATGAGAGAAGAAGATAAGAAACCTTATCTAGCTGGATTGCCATCTTTTTATCTCATCACCGGTCCCCTAGCTTTTCATTTACTGATTTCAACACATTGATGATGCATGGTTGATGTCCAAAACTAAACTGTTGTTGATAAGGACAATATATTAATTCAAATCTAGCAAATCTTACTGGTGAGACAAGGACAGCACTACATCTATGAATGATACAAGGAGCTACCTGACTCAAGTTTTCTTTTAATTAGACTAATCAAAAACAGGTTATCTAGATGATAAGATATATTCTTATGTGCAGCAAATTCATGAATCTACTATTTATTTGTTTGACTACTATTTAGCTGTCCAATTCCTGCAGGTAATCTGCTTATAATAGATTAATGTTGATAGTCTCGAAATGATAATAGCTTCACATGAACGTTAATTGTTGGCGTACCATAACATTGCTCTATGTTGCAAATTCTTCTATTTTTATGAACGTTAAAATTTTAAAATCAAGGAGAGATCCAATGTTTTGGAGACGTTCAGAAAATTTTCCAAGTTTGGAATAAAAATAAGTGCTGGGTTTTTTGTAGATGAGCTGACGACAAGTCCTGTGTTTTCTATAGGTGAGTGGAGGACAATTGCTGGGTTTTTTGTGGTACACAGAAAGATAATCATATTTGGTAAGCTCCACAAAACCTCAACAAAGATGGACATCCAAACTATAAAGATAGTTAATGTTATAGGATTGAATTAACTAAATAGTTTTTTTTTTTTTTTTTTTTTTGTATTACGTACAGGTGTATCGGTTGTAACTGTAGCGTTGGTTACTTTAATCGTACTAATAATATATAGGAGGAGTATTTCATCCAAGTGCTCTCTAATGTTCGGTAGATGGAGTACCAAAAACAGAAAGAACTTCAATGTGGAAGCGTTTTTTGAAAACTATGGACACGGACCTCTTGCTCTTCATCGACACACATATTCAAATTTAAAAAAAATTACCAATGGCTTCAAGGATAAACTAGGCCAAGGAGGCTATGGAAGTGTTTTCAAAGGCAAACTTAGGGATGGGCGCTTGGTGGCTGTTAAGGTTTTGACTGAATCCAAAGGTAATGGAGAAGATTTCGTCAATGAACTTGCTGCAATCAGTAGGACTAACCATGTCAATATCGTTAGTCTTATTGGATTTTGCTTTGAAAGGTCTAAACGAGCTCTTGTTTATGAATACATGCCCAATGGATCACTTGAAAAGTTCATATACGATGAGAAAAGCCCAAGCTCAACACACCCTTTAGGATGGGAAAAGTTGCATCAAATTGCTTTGGGAATCGCTAACGGGTTAGAATATTTACATCGTGGTTGTACTACTCGCATTCTGCATTTTGATATTAAACCTCACAACATTCTTCTAGACAAGGACTTTTGTCCAAAGATCTCGGATTTTGGGTTGGCCAAACTTTGCCCGACAAGGGAGAGTACTATTTCAATGCTCAATGCCCGAGGTACCATAGGTTATATTGCACCAGAGATTTGTTGTAGGAATTTTGGGGGTGTTTCTTCAAAATCCGATGTTTATAGCTATGGAATGATGGTGCTGGAAATGGTTGGAGGGAGAAAGAACATTGATCCCACAGCGAAGACAAGTGAGATTTATTTCCCGCAATGGATTTACAATCGCTTGGAGCAACATGAGAGTGTTGGATTAGGTGAAATCGATGACTCATTTGAGGAAGAAAGTATCAGAAAGATGATGACAGTTGGGCTTTGGTGCATACAAACACATCCAGCAACTCGTCCTTCAATGAGTATGGTTGTTGAAATGCTACAAAAACCTGTCGAAGACTTGCAAATGCCACCCAACCCTTTTCAAGACCCTCCCACATGTACTGTTGAGAACTTGCAGAAGTCATCCAACTCCATTCAACATACTCTCACATCTACATCATCTCAATCAAATTTATGATTGTTGTGGTTATTGCATCGATTATTAGCAGATCTACTCAACATGTAATGACTTTGTATACTTCTACTACAATGATGAAGCAATACTTCTACTATTGTTGAAAATTATGTATGATGAAGCAAAGTATCAAACTTCAAAACTCCCAAGAACTCTTGGAACATGCCATTTGTAAAATAATTGAATTGAATTATTTACATAATGCAGTTTGTAGAATCGTGGTTGTATTTCGAGAGACGTTTTGGGGAACAATGTTGTTCTTTATTGCATGCCAGTTTGTCAAAATGTGACCAAACAATTTTTATGTTGAAACTCATTGCATGCCAAATGCGATAACTATACCTTCCATTCCAACAACATATGTTGCAAATAATGCAAGAGGGATTCAACAGAAGTCAGAAGCTTTGGGTTAAAAAACTCTCTAGTACTGCCTCTCCTCCAAACCTTATGGCACCTTTTTTCAGCCTTGTTTAGTATTTGTAGGCAAACTAAACCCAAAATAGAGGTGATCCGTTGAATATCCTCAGATCACTGCATGTGCCACATGTATTGTAGAGTTTGTAAAATTTCGATGACCTGATTCAGACATGAATCATTACAGTTATGGTGCCCTAAAAATCATGCCACAAGCATTGTATAGGGCACTAAGAGCTCATACAGTTGTGTCCACTGTGATTTCGAATCAACCCAAGTGCAGGAGGTGTCCTAACAATGCATGCACCATTTACTAAGAAGTAAGAAGATAAAGATCAGTGTGATTGCAAATATCTTCTTATTTTTTTGAAAGAAATGTAAATTTTCTTATATTTTTAAATTGTTCAAACAGGTCAAATTAAAAGAACCAAAATGAGTAGTTGTATTCAACTTTCTCAACAGAACTGTAAATTCTTCTACCTTCATTGACGTAATATCAATTTTTTAGAATACAGAAACAGAGGAGCCGCATTAATATCTGAAGGGCTCACCCAACACCGAATAGATCTGAGATTATCTTATCATCGACTGTTGATGTCATCTTCATCTCTCTTATTGTGACTTTGCAAAGAGAAAACAGGTTTGCCTACACTGTCATCAGAACTCGTTCTTTTCATTGCATCGGAAGCATGGCTACTAGCACTACCCTGTCTTGCAGAACTATTGGCATTGCTGTTTGGTGACGACCCAGAGTGTGTGATCTCATGGGTTACACCACCTGAACTGTCGCCAATCAGGTTTTTATATATCACTACACCAAAAGGCCAGTTTAGCTACGCCGAGCTGGCCACGATTTTAAACCGTTGGTTTATTTGCCACGGCCAAAAACCGTATCTATAAGTACCAACGGCTTAAAACCGTGGGTAAAAAAAACCTGGCCACGGCTTAAAACCGTTGGTATATTTGGCACGGCTAAAAATCGTGGCTATTAGTAGCAACGGCTCAAAACCGTGGGTATTATTAGCAACGGCTCAAAACCGTTGCAAAAAAAAAATGTAGCAACGGTTCTAAACCGTGGCTAGGTCTAGCAACGGCTTAAAACAATTGCAAAAAAAAATTTAACAACGGTTTTAAACCGTGGCTAGGTCTAGCAACGGCTCAAAACCGTGGCTACATTAAAAGCTGAAAAAAAAAATTTGGGCGGGCTATTTTGGCGCTCGACCTTCCCTCAACTCGACTTAATTCCATCGACAAACCTTCCCTCCCCTCCACAAACCTGCTCCCTCCACTCGACATCGACATCGACATCGACCCTCTCCTTCCCTGCTCCCTCCCTCGACTCTACTCCACTCGACTTCCCTGCTCCTTCTCTTTCCCTGCTCCCTCCCTCGACTTCCCTGCTCCTCCCTCGACTTCCCTCCTCTTCCCTCCTCCCCTCCTTCCCTGGTCTTCCCTCCTTAGTACTCGGCGTCTTCAAAATCGATCAGCCACTGCAACCATTCTCTCGCACAGGTACTCTCTCTCTCTCTATTTTATTTTTGATGAAATTAGGGTTCCTGAATGTAGAGTTTTTTTATTTAGAGGTTTTGAATCTCTAGGGTTCCTGAATTGTTTTTTGAATCTGTAGGTTTTATTTAGAGGTTTTTTGAAATTAGGGTTTGAATCTCTAGGGCTCAAAACCGTATGCCTGATAAATTCCTGATATAATTTAATTTTTTGAATCTTTAATTTTTGTATGAAATTCCTGATATAATTTGAAACCAGGAAATACATCTCAGGGATTTACATACAAATGTTTTACATACAAATGATATAATTAGGGTTTTATTTAGAAGTAAGTCATTGCTATATGATTTACATACAAATGTTAGTCTCTGGACTAGCTTTGCTCCTACAAGGAAGCTTTAATGGATAATTTTAACTTGTAATGTGCATTTTAAAACAAAATGTTTATATGTATGTTGGTCCACAAATTCTGTTTTGTTGATGCTAATGGATTTCATTCACTCTATTTGATTTTCAACTTTTAATTGTTTCCAGTCAATCGTTTTCACTTTGAAATATTAAATTTTGCTATCTCAAACTGTATGCCACAAATTTTATACATTTTTAATCACTGGTCAGTGGTCATATCATTGATCTGTCCAATTTATTCTAATCAACTGAAGCATTCTTTCAAGTGGTCTTTTTTGTTGAATTGGAGCTATATGTTGGTGACCGCGGTTATGTCTAATGACCAAATCTTAACTTGTTTAGCTTAGTGCTGTAATGCATTTTTATGCTGGACACTTTAATATGCAAAAGAAGTGAGGACTTTTTTGTTATATTTACCATGTTAGGTTGACAAATATCAAATCTGCTCGGAAGAGTTAACTGTACATTCAAGTTGGTGCTAGACTAGTGATTCTTCTTTTTGGAAGAACATCGTGGTTTCTTGAATATCTCATTATCTTGACATGGGATTCCCAATGATAATGTTGCTTTATTGTCTATCTTCCAGCTACAGCAGGAACAAACAAGGCTGCCTCCAGTGGTACTACTTTGAACACGAGGAAGCTTGATAAAGAAACATAAGTTCTTGCTCGTGAGAACTCAACTCTTTGGATTTTGTGGTTTCTTACAGTTTAATTGTATCATCATTAGATTGCCTCTAGCTTCGACCAAGCTATAAGGAAATGCAAGATGCCATTAAAGAGGGATACGCATTAAAATGGGCTGGTTTTATCAAAATGTAAATAAACCAGTAAAGAAACCTAAACATAAAACCAAATATGCGAAATTAGTAAATCCAACTTCGTTTTGGTTCGGGGATCCTAAATAACCCCTATCAATTTCCTAAAAAAAAAAAACCTTTGCTTTGGTTGCTTGGTTCTTGCATGAATCTAAGTTAGGCGAATACAAGAAAACTCACTCCTTTATCATCAGAAGGACTGAGTTTTCCTTAAATTAGTGAATCCCGCGATTTCATTTCTTACCCAAAAAAATGTAATTTGATGCCTTTCTTTCTTCACTTTGGGTCTCAAGGTGTTCATGGCCTTACTGCGGTTTGAACTAGAGAAGTGCTTGATAAATGTAGCTTCCACCCTCTCAATGAGTCTGGTAATCTTTGGAGTTCACAAGCAAAACCAGAACAGTTACGTTAATGAAGACAACTATACTTGTAAAACTAGTACAAATCAGATTATGATACCCTGATGAATTCCAGAACCTTACCTCATCTGAGCTGCCAATGTAGGATTTATCAACCATGTTCAAGTAAGATCTTGATACATTTCTCAAAGCCACCTACATCAATTGAAACAACATTACATACTATGAAGATCTTCATACATACATGTTAGGGTACCTGTGTCCGTAAACACATACGTATTAAAATTTCTAGGATTTGCAAAAGAGACATTGGGTTTTATAAGGATCTTACCTTTGTCATATTTCTTCATAACCTTGGAGATTGCCAGTAAGTTCCGAAAACAAGTGGACACAGTGATGCATTAACAGGAAAATAAAAGAAGGCAATATACAAAAGCAATACATAAAGGCAACCAACTTTATAGTCAATTTTAATTACCTGTAATTTTTTAAAAGCCAGAGTTTTTGATAAAACTCAATGAATACAGGCTTTAGTTGTTATTCAACTTTCCTTAGATTTTGTTTTCCAAAATTCAACTCCTTATCTTTATCAACCTGGAGAATACATTTAATGGTTGAGCGTGGAGTTTCAATTGTGTTGTTAATCGTCACTCCATTCAAAATTTCAAAGGGAGTTAGTTTAGCTTCCTTGATGTTTGTCAGAATTTCTTCAAAGGCACTACCATGGATCTCATATCCATTTTCATTTATAGTTGTTTCCAAATGACTATTGCTTGCCTCATCCCATTTGAAACATTGTTTCTTCTATTTGAATTCTCATTCGCAACAATTGGTATGACCTTAGTTCATCTTTGATTGCTATGGTGCATATACTACAGTTTGCTTTGTTCTCATATTTATGTCTATTGCTTTTGATATTGATTATGATGTCTTTCTTTATACAGGAGTTCTATTTTCTACACAAAAACACCCAAAAACCAAGAGTCTAATGGTGAATTTTCTGACTATATTTACTTTTTCATGTTTATTTATGATCAATATACATATTTAAGACTCTCATTGCTTGACTGCTTTTTGTGAAGTTTGCATTTGCAGTTTTAATTATTTATGTATTTATTTCATCTAACTGTCAGGTATGGCAGTCAATTGTCTCCAAGGAAACACTGCAGCACAGAGCGCGTCCCAGGCAGGGTGCGCTGCAGTTTCAGGGTGCTCTGCACTGCAGACAGAGTGCGATGTTGATCCAGACAGAGTGCGATTCAGCGTGTCTGCTGTACGTGCTGTTTCTGGCCGCAGCAGGTTTCAGCGTGCGCGGTTAGCACACTGGTTTTGAGCTGTGGTTGAGGTATTCTCCTTACATGTGGTGGCCATCTAACCTAGTTCAAATATTGTTCTTTAGGTATCATCTCAAACTCTTTATCTTTGTTGTTCATTTCTCTTTTGTTACATGTCTCTGATGATGAAACTGTGATCCTACAGAGCACTTCATGAAGAAGAGGTGAGGCCAAAGATAAGACAAACTAGGGTCCAATTCTTTTACCTAGTCATGACAGCAAGTTTCGCATACTATAGTTCCCAACTATATGTTCCAATCCATTACTGCCATGTCCTTTGTTTGTTGGATATGGAACGACTCAGCCGGAGAACCAAAGTTGATGCCATCAATCGCTGAAGATCTTGATCGCCGAACATTTCTTTAAAACCTCATCATGTTAATTATGAATCAGTAAGACCTTGTTTCTATCGCATTTCTCTTCAATAAGAAGGTAAAACAAAAACCTGATGATGTGATAAATCCATTTCTGGATTTTTTGCTTTTAATGGTGATACCTAAATGTCATATAATATTTAAATGATAATTTGATTCTTATGTGAAATGACTGAAAAGGGGCATTAATAGGTGGAGTTGGTGTGTCGCGCATGATAGAATAGATATTATTATGGTGCGTGACTAATATAGTCTTATATAATTTAGCGATATTAGGATATCCATTATTGTAGAATAAAATGGACTCCTTTGGTTTCTTAAGTTGCCAATTTTGGTTTGGATTTCCTTAGTGCAGTTTTTATATGAAAGTTTTAAATAATTGTGTCATACTGGAAAGATTATTTTCTAATTCTTTTTATACCCTTTCACCTGAATGTACTTCTTCAGATTTGTCCCTAGGCTCGACAAGGGCAAAGCCATGTACCTCTACTTTGTCAAGGCCGAAATTTCGACACCATCAAGCTTACCAGCTAGGCCGGTTCTGACAAATTACTACAAAAGCAAGCACTTCAAATGTCAACCTCAAGACCCATTCAACGACCACAAAAGCCCTGATCAAACCATCCTATGCATTGACAGTGATCAAAGTATGTATTGCCAACTCTTAGCCGGCCTCTTCAACCCAAGCTATAAGAAACCAAAGGTGTATTACGACGGCCTCAAGAAAGAATCGACATTTTATAGTAATAAACATTTATTTGATTGATTTGAAATAGGGACATGTTTTGGCTGTAAAATTCATGTAACAGATAATGAAAAGCAAACTTAATGAATTTTTGTCTTTTTTATGTGACAGTTGTTTCTAAGGTGCGGGCCGTGCGGTCAAATTATCTGTAGATGATGCATGCCTACTTTGCGCTGCTCCAGATCACAAAGCACCAGTGCATTCACATGCATTTTATTTCGTGTGATATGTTAAAACATGTGAGTACAGTATCTTACTGACGATGATTATATTGGATTTTTAGTTCTAATGCAATCTTTATAAATGGCAACAAACTGTATAGCTTGTACATTCGGAATACATTAATGGTTGGACCTAAATCTGAAAAATCCTGTCAATAAATTTGAAGATTCACTATTAGTTGCTGTTGGACATCCAACTTTAGTGAATAGTTATCCAACTTATTAAGTACATTTGAAAGAACAAAAAGATAATTATTGGAATATTTTATACTCTTGTTATTGAAAGAACTCCTTCATTATTCCATTCTTCTGTTTGCTTCTTGATTAAGTTGTATCAAGCGTTGTCTTATAACCCCCACGTGTCGCAGTGTGTCTCTAATTTACCATGGTGTGTTTATGGTATTAAGAAAGACGTGCTAGCCATCTGGCTTGTTTATGATCTTAAGCAGCTCACACAACCTGTCCATTTTTCAGCAGTTTGTTTTTTGTTCAATAAATTTTTTTTTCTTGTCCTACTGCAGTGTGCGTGCCTAACATTCTTCCATTAGTAGGTATTGAAGAATGTTACGTCATTATGAAAGCATCAAAGAAATGTCAAAAAAATAAAGGAACATTATAATATTGGAGAAAATAAGGCCACATTTTCATTACAAAGTGTTTTTGGCATCATGAGTTACTTTTTCGAAGTGCAAAATGCAAGTGCAGGTGTTCCTTTTGGCATCATACGTAGTGTTATTGACTTAACTTCTATGTCTCAGGTTGTTCAAAGATTTCAGGAGTTGTTCTCTCAGACCAAATATAAGGAAGCTGCTGAGCTTGCTGCCGATTCTCCTCAAGGAGTCCTTCGTACCCCTGACACTGTTGCAAAATTTCAGGTATTTGATTGTCACATTAACCCTCTAAATCTAATGAAAACCAAGAAAGGCAGGCACTGTTACAACATCCATGTCTTATTTGTATTTTTCAAAATATTCTGTGAACTTGGGCTCTTAGCGTGCATGATGTAGTGTTAATACCTTTTATTCTTTTGATGTAGTGTTTCCTTCCTATGAAATGAAAGCACTGCTTTCATTTCTTATCTTATGTATTGATATCCTGGGAGCAGAAAAGAAGCATGGCATTTGATTGGTCTTTGATATTTACCTTTCCTTTTGCAGAGTGTTCCTGTGCAAGCTGGGCAAACTCCACCATTGTTGCAGTACTTTGGGACATTGTTAACTAAAGGAAAGCTCAATGCATTTGAGTCTTTGGAATTATCTCGTTTAGTTGTGAATCAGAACAAAAAGAATCTTTTGGAGAACTGGTTGGCTGAGGATAATCTGAATATTCAATACTGGACTTTGATCCAGACTTTGAGCTATTTTCCTAATTTAACGTCGCTATCTTTGTTTGTTTTGTAGACTGTTGACAACGATGTTGCTCTGAAAATATATATAAAGGCAAGGGCTACTCCAAAAGTTGTTGCAGCTTTTGCTGAACGAAGAGAGTTTGACAAGATTTTGATTTACTCGAAGCAGGTACTTGCTATATTTTTGTGTTCCAGTCTTTGGTTGATTCTGAATTTGGAATTGGTTGACATTGTTTCTGGAATTTGTTATTCTTGTTGATGTTTGGTTAAATGCAGGTTGGGTATACACCCGATTACCTATTTCTACTACAAACAATCCTCAGATCAGATCCCCAGGTATTTTGCAATGTCTGATGCATGTAAATTTTGCTGTTAAGCCATCTTAAATAAACATGATCAACATTCTAGGATACAGTGTGTTTAAATTATTCATGGTGTGTTGGGACAATCATCAAATCTTAGTTCATTTTCAAATTTCATGGACTTGTGCTTCTATGTTTATCAAGTAAATGCTAAAAGCAGCCAGTTATCAGGAGCTCTGTTTAGCTTTTGAATGTTTTGACTTGAGAGAAGTAAATTAAGTTCACAACCAGTTCTTCAACCTTGTGTCTTATTTGGAATTTGTCTATATTCACGTAGTTATTCATTGATATAGATTTCTAATTTTCTAGATCAGTAGGCTTCCATATAATAACAAAGAAAAATTCTGCCGAAATTCTGGGATTTGATATAGCAACCAAAAATACTCGGATTGTCATGAACCTCTTAATTCTTTTTAGACAAACAACTCCAGTCATCTCCTATCTATCCAGACAAAAAACACGGTCAGAAATTTTAGTGTGCTTATTTGTTATATTCATTTAATGGGTTTTAACTTTTATTAGATGTTCAACCATGATGCATTAGCATTGCCAATATGCCATTGTATCGTGCTATTCTTGTAGCGAGTTTGTTGTGTAATTATTACTGCTGTGGCATATGTTTAGTGGTATACCCTGCATTATTTCCCGGTCAACACTTTTTAGAAAGGACATTTCGATTTAGAATTTGACACTTCATACTTTTGTGAGGGTAACCTGCCGCTAATTTCTGAATGACACGCTCTGTTTCTGAATTAATGAGTTTTTTCAATCAAGCAGGGAGCTGTAAATTTTGCTCTTATGATGTCACAAATGGAGGGCGGTTGTCCGGTGGACTACAACACAATAACTGACCTCTTCCTTCAGGTTCAACTTTGTTACCATCGTCATAATATGTTAGAACTTTCAGTTCATATTGGGTGCAGCCATAGTGGAGTAAGCTGCATGCACTAGAACTCCAACGATGGGGTTTGTGGTCATGCCGTATATATAAGTATCATTTATATATATTATTGTATTCTTTTGTTGTCTGGCACAGAGAAACTTGATTCGTGAAGCGACAGCCTTTCTTTTGGATGTGTTGAAGCCAGATTTATCAGAGCATGGTTTTCTTCAAACAAAGGTTGATATAGTTTTTCAATGAATTTATTATGGTGTATGTTCTTTCATTCAACCTAAGTCAACATTAAACACATGATTTTCCTTCTATGCAGGTCCTGGAGATCAATCTAGTGACATTTCCAAATGTAGTTGATGCCATATTGGCCAATGGAATGTTCAGTCACTATGACCGTCCTAGAATAGCACAGCTCTGTGAAAAGGCTGGTCTTTATATCCGTGCTCTTCAGGTATTTGATTTACATTTGTATGCGGGTAAAACCTTTTGTTATGGTGTAAGATGTTTATTCTTTGTTTGTGTGCCTCCCTGCAGCATTACACTGAGTTATCGGATATTAAACGTGTCACTGTGAATACTCATGCAATTGAGCCCCAGGTTTGTAAAGTTTAATACTCATACTTTGGCTTGAGAGTAGTGCATGTAATGTTATTCTAAAATATGGGCGTTGTCCAGTCACTTGTAGAGTTCTTTGGAACCCTTTCCAGGGAGTGGGCATTGGAATGTATGAATGATCTTTTGCTGGTTAATTTGAGAGGAAATCTTCAGATCATCGTGCAGGTACTTGTCGCTTACCTGCTTTCTTTATATACTAGGTTTAGTTTTATCTTTTTAACTCTAATGAAAAATGTTTTTTTGCAGGCTGCCAAAGAGTACTCTGAGCAGTTGGGTGTTGAGTCATGTTTTTTTTCCTCCATGGAAAATATTCCTTGACCAAATAATTTCCACGATCCTGAGAGAAGACAAGAGGGTGAAGATCATCTTCAACCTCAGGTTCTCCCTTCTCTCCCTCGTCATTTCTCCTCCGTCTTATTTTTCACTGGTTTCCTGGCTTTTCATTTTTCTTTATAACAAATCACGGCCTAATAGTGAAATTGTTATATTCGAAAAAGTTATATATTTTAATTTAACTAATGCATTTTTGCATATGGCAAGCAGGGGTTGAAGGGACCCCACGCAATTTTATTAAAGAATGAAAGAACTGCAAGCAAGCTTGAAGGCAAACAAAGAACAACTATTGACATTTATTGGAACCTAACAAAGCTTGGTTCAAGCTCAACAACTGAACTAAACCCCAAGGCTGGGCTCCATATCGACTCTAGACCCACCTCAATGCCTCCAGCAAGTGTGATGACTAGGCTCATTCTTATCATGGTTAGGAGAAAGCTCATCAGGAACCCCAACACTTGCTCCAGCCTAATTGGTCTCACATGGTCTCTTGTGTCTTTCAGGTTTGTTGTTCTCTTCTATTCTTTTGAAATCCAGTTATTAGATTCATTAAAAGTTCCTTCTTAAACTATTCCTGTGTTGTCATCTGCAGGTGGAACGTTGAGATGCCTGCAATCATAGCGAGTTCAATATCTATTCTATCTAACGCTGGTCTTGGAATGGCTATGTTCAGTCTTGGTACATTTCTGAGCATAAAAATATGATTTTATTTGAAGTTTTCATTTATTAGCTTATCTTCTGTATTTCTTCAATCTAATTTATGTAAAACTTACATGCATACGCCCATGAATGAGCTCTGTTAAGAGATATAAAGCGTTGTTAAATACGTCTCTGTGCCCAAACTCTCTGATCTAGGAAAGTTGTAAGCAACCTTGTACTTGATAACTATTGACATTAGTTTTGTTTCGGGTGGTTATTTGGCTTGCACATTGAACATTATTGAACATTTATAGTGATTTCTATGCCGTCTTTATTGCAGGTACTGCTACTTTCACCATTGTTGACTCTCAGGTAGTTTATTGCATCATACTTTTCCATCATACTTTCTACAAGTGTACAACTAAACATTGTTACAATTGATTGGTTGATGTTTTCTTAACAATGGAACTCAAAAGAAATGAAATAGAATAATAATGTTTAATTAGTTACTACTACTACTATAGATCACCTCATTTTCTTATTTCTTCCTTAAAAAACTTGCTCCCTGCTCTCACCACCTAATGCTGCCATGGTTGACTATGGCCAATAGTTCATGCTGCCACATCTCTATTTCCTTCTGATTGAGAATTTGTGAATTAGTAACAGCCAATCCAAACATAGATAGAATCTCTTTCTACAAGTGTACAACATTCTGATATCAAACATCTCCTAAATAGGTTCTATCTATGAGTGTATTGTTCCAAGTGCCTGGCTTCTTATCAGTTCTGTTTCATGTTCCAGGTGGACATGAACTCAGCAAGACCACTGGAAATGCTGGAGCCAAACTTGCAAAGAATGCCTCCATAAATATCGATTTTGTGGATTCTTTGTGAAGTAAATATTGATTTTGTGGATTCTATTTGAGCCAAACTTCTTCATTCATGTGACGTAAAATACGAAGACATCATTTTGTGGTAGAAAATATACTATTTTTCTGTATTTAGTATCAGTGTATGTATCACAATTAGCATCATACTTTTGGAAACGTTTACTGCTTTTATCTTATGGGTGGACTGCAGAAGTGCTTGTATTGCATGGAGTTAACATCTTGACATGTTGTTCATGTTTTCTTTTGGAGTTATATTATGTTGATAAAGTTCTGATGTTCTAGAGTTGTTCTAAGGCTTTCAACTTGTTTATGTTGCTTCAGGTTCAGATAACGAGCAAGGCTACTTGATTGTTGTCCAACTTGTCTTCAACTCTTCATTTAATAGCTAGTAGCTGCAGTGTTTCTCTTCTTGTAAGTTCTTCTCCTGTCCTTTTCGGCTTGTCCATTTGCCGTAAAATATTCTAGCAATATTACCTGCAAGTTTGCAACACGTAAATAATTGTCAGTCTTCAAGGAGATTGTTGCGAAACTCAATGACAATGACAATGACAATGACAGGGAAGTAATTGATAATGAGAATGAACAAGGAGAAAAGGGTGACAAGGAACAGGGTGAAGATGAAAAGGTAGAGGAATGATATATAGTTTTAATGAAAAGGGCAATATGTATGTTTTTTTCATTAATTTTGTTAATGAAATTAATATAAGTAATTGTCTGTTATGTTAGGCCATTGTTCAAGCTCGGGTGGGGAGAAATGTAGATGGCATGGACCTCAATCTTTATCAGCAATCTCTGTAGCTCCTACTACAGTTTCAAGCTGACCATACAAGCTAGCCAACATATAACTTAGTACACTATGTATGAGGATGCAATATAGGCAGGTCTAAATATATGGTTGTTATTGTAGAAAATTGTACTGTGCTTTGAGTTTATTTGTTACTGAAGGAGATTTTAGTAGATGATATGAAATTAGAAAATTTACAGTCTGTTTTTTTCGTCCCAATGATAGGTTTTTATTTTTATTTTTATTGATTTTTTTTTCCAGTATGTTAACATAACCGGCGCTTCCAAAGCGCCATTAAAATGAAGGTTTTTTTTATAGATTTGTTAAGACAACCGGCGCTTTAAAAGTGTCGCAAAAAATATTGTAAATATATAACCGGCGCTTTAAAAGCGTCGCAAAAAATATTGTAAAATATTATTTTTACATAACCGGCGCTTTTAAAGCGCCATAAAAAGTTATAAATACGGCGTTTCTAGTCAAAAGGGAAATGTAATATCCATTTATTTAGCGGCGCTAATATAAGATTTAGCGGCGCTTTGAAAGCGCCGCAAATGGTCACTTTTAACCGGCGCTTTACAATAAGCGTCGTTAATCTTTTGGCGGCACGTACATTTGCCGGCGCTTCTCATAATGCCGTTAATGCTTGAAACCGGCACATTGTTAGCTTTACCGGCGCTTTTGAAAACGCCGCTTAAAACAAATTTGTTGTAGTGCATGCTATTTGTAAATACAAAAGAACTCTTGGCACGTGACGTTTTGGGGAACAATGTTTTTCTATATTGCATGCCAATTTGTCAAAATGTGACCAAACAATTTTTATGTTGAAACTCATTTGCATGCCAAATGCGATAACTACATACCTTCCATTCCAACAACATATGTTGCAAATAATGCAAGAGGGATTCAATGTACTTGGCCAGCCTCTCTTTTTGGAGAAGAAACGAGGAAGGGGAGAAAATGACAGAAATCAGAAGCTTTGGGTTAAAAAACTCTCTAGTACTGCCTCTCCTCCAAACCTTATGGCGCCTTTTTTTTAGTCGCGTTTAGTATTTGTAGGCAAACTAAACCCAAAATAGAGGTGATCCGTTGAATATCCTCGGATCACTGCATGTGCCACATGTATTGTAGAGTTTGCCAAATTTCGATGACCTGATTCAGACATGAATCATTAAAGTTTTGGTGCCCTAAAAATCATGCCACAAGCATTGTACAGGGCACTAAGAGCTCATACAGTTGTGTCCACTGTGATTTCGAATCAACCCAAGTGCAGGAGGTGTCCTAACAATGCATGCACCATTTACTAAGAAGTAAGAAGATAAGGATCAATGTGATTGCAAATATCTTCTCAATTTTTTAGAATACAGAAACAGAGGAGCCGCAGTAATACCTGAAGGGCTCACCTAACACCGAATAGATTTGAGATTATCTTATCATCGACTGTTGATGTCATCTTCATATCTCTTATTGTGACTTTGCAAAGAGAAAACAGGTTTGCCTACACTGTCATCAGAACTCGTTCTTTTCGTTGCATCGGAAGCATGACTACTCTCACTACCCTGTCTAGCGGAACTATTGGCATTGCTGTTTGGTGACGACCCAGAGTGTGTGATCTCATGGGTTACACCACCTGAACTGTTGCCAATAAGGTTTTTATATATGGTCATTGCTTGAGCCATCATGCTGGCAGGATTTGCAGTAGTGCTAGGAAGCAACATAGTTGTGCTCTGAAAGAGAAATAAAAAGGAAATGAATCTCATTACTACATCTGAATTAATTGCATTTAATCGAAAAAAAATTTCACCTCTTTCGCGATTTTACTGAAGGCTTGGATATATTGCTCAGCAATTCTTAAACTCGCAGCCTACGGACAAAAATAAAAAAAAACATAAGATAAACAAAACAACTTCAATTTAAATCCAAAATCAATAGTCTCTATTTATTAGAATTAGAACCGACTCATGGACATAAATATATAGTATACATCTAACCAAGCTTTAAAAAACACAGCTTGTCGACAGGAAACAAAATTACTCCAATGTACAAAAGGATGTCAAATGATATAGTAGACCATCAAAGATCAAATACTTGTGCATAGCAGCATCATGACATGTGGGCCTCTTGTAAGTTTTCATAAAGGTGTAAGATATGTATGAATGTATGATTGCATGTGATCTGTACGTTTGACTTAACTGACCTTAGAAGGTACCGGTTATAATTTGAATTATTGTGGACTTGTCGAACTTTTGGTTATAATTTGAATTATAATATGCCTCTTAGATGTCAATTGGCCTAGTATGTGGACATTGAGCACCAAGCGCTTGGCATAATGTAAATTTTAGGCCTACTTTGTAACCACAAAATGATGAAAATGAATCCCAGGGGGCTCCCATTTGTGTGCTTACACATTGTTACAATACCCCAACCCTATATTCCCTATTTGAACCTACTGCATTGAATCAACCACCAAAGAGTATGACAGAATTCTGGCTAGAAAATTCCTGAATATTTACTATGAACAATATAGTATACTACAAACTGGAAAGCAAAACTGACACGGTTGAACTTTACTGATTATTCCCTCTGGAACGACGATAGCAACATTTTCTTTTGGGGTAAGTTATCTCCAAGACAAAGCAAGTATAATACATTCACACATGTTGTGTAACAAACATACAATCAACAATAAAATTAAAACATAAGAATATAAATAAAGATAAAATAGAAATTGTAAGCCATGTGCAAAAGATGGGAGAAGGATCTAACCTCAACACCTCCATTTGATTTAATAGAATCTGATAGCAAGTAAATCCCTTTTGCAGTTGTTGTGCTCTTGCAAGGATAGCTTCCGCCTCTCCTGATAAATTGTAAAAGAAAATGAAAAACTGTCTCTGGTAAATTCGCAAATTGGAAAATTAGTAATGCATCAATTAAAGGTTTCTCGGTAGTTGGTACACTCTTTCAACGAGCATAAAGGAATAAGGAAATTCCATTAGTAAACTCCAAAGTGACATATGGTAGATTAAATTATACAAGGTCACTCACTGAATAGGTTATCAACATAGATAACCATTAATTCATGTTAGCGCCCGCGCACGTGTCCATTTGAGTTTTGTTTTTAAATTGGTTACAAAATTTTATAAAAGCATATTATAGAAGAAATGAACATTAGTCCAGAACCCAATTTTCTTGTCTCCAATGTTAAAATCATTATGCACACTTCAATTTTTCTCACAAAATCTGATATTGCCCTCATTTATAATGTTGGGAGCCTAGGCAATTACTCGCTACTTGGTCCTAGAGCAAGATACCGAGTAGGATGAGTCACTTGGGAAGTAATGGATTATCTAGCCAGCTCACCAGCATAAGATTTCTCTACCCCTATTGGAGAATTTGTATAAAGACATCACTATAAACACCACTACTATTGATAAACACCAAATCAAACTCCGGGTACAGGTGATATGAAATTGAGGCATGCTATTCAAAATGTGATATTCCAAGAACAGATAGAGATGGACCAATTCCACAGATAACAAAAACTCAAGTCACACATACATATTGGGAATTAAAGATACGAGCAGTTATAGCTTATAGTAAGGGGAGAGAGTATATGAAGGGAAAAGGGAAGGAGATGGTTGTTCTTTCGTTAATATCGTTTTCCAGCACCATTGTCATTTTCATTTTTATGGCAAACGTGCATCACCTTATAATAACTCCATCCCAAATTTTCAACTTTGAGATGATAGCCAAGAAGAAACAGAGAAAATTTCTGTGCATGCTTATTGGGATAACTCAAGAATCCATTCTATAATAAGCAAGCACTTTCAGCTTGAATCTTTAAGGGACAGTCTCACGCTTCCATTGGAAATTTTAATAATCGAGATTGAGACTTTCACCTTAGGAGTGTGAATTTGTCAGCAGGGCAGCAAATGAATTTGCAATTCTTTCTTTTTAGTTAGGTTAGGGGATGTAGCTCCTCCTCATCGACTGCTCCTGCGAATTTGCAATTCTCCTAGAATGAGGAGGAGCAATTCGCAGAGGAGGAGGAGAGGATGAAAAAAAGTGAGGTTTTAGGAAGAAAGAGAATGAACTGCTCTTTTTAACTTTCAAAACTTTAGTTTTCCCGCTTTTTTTTTTTTTTTTTCAACTTTGGTTTTGATCACGTGCGAGACGCCCTCCCAAAGGCACG
This sequence comes from Berberis vulgaris, assembly GCA_963556465.1. Classification (NCBI taxonomy): domain Eukaryota; kingdom Viridiplantae; phylum Streptophyta; class Magnoliopsida; order Ranunculales; family Berberidaceae; genus Berberis; species Berberis vulgaris. The sequence continues at coordinate 1,466,532 of OY747128.1, read as the reverse complement.
TGCCTGGGAGGGTCCGTCCCATGGAACAGGCTGTGAGGACGGGCCAGCTAGAATTTCTCTAGTAATTGTGTTGGTTTTTCCAAGTCTTTGTCAAGTCAATCTTTGATGATTATCATCCTTGTGATTGATAACAACCATTTACTTTCTATTCAAAATATGGAAAATGATTTTTAAGGCTTACGTCTTTATAAAATAGATCATTTAGATATCATAGTTGATGTAATGACTAATTTATGCTTACTTTTATACTTTTATGACCGACAGAGACTGTTTTATTAATTCAAGTTAACTAATAAAATTATAGGACATATTTATCCTTCATAAACAAATAAAAAATATATATAATTTTATACTTTTATGATCAACAATGACTCTTTTATTAATTATTCTATATTTTTTTTTATTTTTTATAATATTACACTTAACCCCTTCCGCCCCATGCCGCTGGTAGGTATCAATATTAATTATTTTAATTATGAACAACAAATTATAAGTTTTTAAAATTTTTCATTGACTAACAAGTTAATCAAATTATTATACTAAGGTTTGGTAAACTTTTCATAATGTAGTTAATGATGATTAGAAATTTGATTTTAATTAATAATAAAATCAATTTGATTAACTTGTCATAACTTTTTACATTCCAATGGAATTATAACCAAGGATTGTGATTTCATTTTTCGAGTTAATTTCGGTCTCCTGATTTTAACAAATATTTCAATATATAAAGAAAAAACGTAAAAATTTCGAGGATAAATGAAATATATATAATAAATTTCAAGGATATATTAAATATGTAAAAAAAAAATAAGATGCAAGTAAATAAATGTATTAAACATATTAAATGAAAAAAATACCTATAATTAGAAAACCTGTTAAGCCTAACATGTTAGTTAACCGCCTCACTAATCACTTCCACCTTCATAAGCCATTATTGTATTATACATTATTGTATATACGATACAATACTACTAGGAAAAATAAAGTATAAATATTTCATAAGTTAGCAGTTGTATTTGATCGATGAGCAAATTAACAATCAATACATGAAGTCTAAGCTTTGCAATACCCGCTCTTCCCCCAAATATTTTGTAATAGACTGAAGGCGACAACTTATTATGGATATTATGAGTATTTTGCAAATTTTAAAAGTGCCATCTTGCCATTTAAATTTCTGTATTTCTGAATTTTGTTGGGGAAAAAAAGTAAAGGATATTGTACTTGAACATACGGAAACCCAATTAATTAATTTTGGAGCTCTTGCCAATATAATGGTATAAATTTTACGATAATGTAACTATAACACTAAATGAGTTGTGTACTTTGAATATATATTTAACTAAAGTAGGGGTCTACCAATTGTAGCTCAGTTGGTCGGACATCCACTCTCCTTGTGAGAGGTCGCGGGTTTGACACTCACCAGTTAGGATTTTGTGAGTTTTCGCCCAATTATTAGGAGCACATTTGCTCCGCCATTTGTCACTGCATCCTCTTTGGAAAGGTAGCTACGTCAAGTCTTTATGTTGTTAGTGCCTTAGGTGTCGGCCTGTGTTTGGTAGGTTTAAAAAAAAGGTTGCGCCCGAATTATTATCAGCTTGTTGCTATGTATTCTTCATATGGATGGTTGCCAGCTCTTAATGAATTGCTAGCCTTTTAGTTTTCAGAAGCAACACTTAAAGGCTTTTCTGGAGATTAAATCCTTGTGTCCTTCGTTGGTGGAAGCAGAAAAAATGGTAGATTTACTAAACTATTAGACAAGAAGATTTGTTCTATTGGTATGCTGCTCGCTGCTATGCACAAGTATTTGATCTTTGATGGTCTGCTATATCATTTGACATCCTTTTGTACATTGGAGTAATTTTGTTTCTTGTCGACAAGCTGTGTTTTTTAAAGCTTGGTTAGATGTATACTATATATTTCTGTCCATGAGTCAGTTCTAATTCTAATAAATAGAGACTATTGATTTTGGATTTAATTTGAAGCTGTTTTGTTTATCTTATGTTTTTTTTTTTTTGTCCGTAGGCTGCGAGTTTAAGAATTGCTGAGCAATATATCCAAGCCTTCAGTAAAATCGCGAAAGAGGTGAAAAATTTTCTCGATTAAATGCAATTAATTCAGATGTAGTAATGAGATTCATTTCCTTTTTATTTCTCTTTCAGAGCACAACTATGTTGCTTCCTAGCACTGCTGCAAATCCTGCCAGCATGATGGCTCAAGCAATGACCATATATAAAAACCTGATTGGCGACAGTTCAGGTGGTGTAACCCATGAGATCACACACTCTGGGTCGTCACCAAACAGCAATGCCAATAGTTCCGCAAGACAGGGTAGTGAGAGTAGCCATGCTTCTGATGCAATGAAAAGAACGAGTTCTGATGACAGTGTAGGCAAACCTGTTTTCTCTTTGCAAAGTCACAATAAGAGAGATGAAGATGACATCAACAGTCGATGATAAGATAATCTCAGATCTATTTGGTGTTAGGTGAGCCCTTCAGGTATTACTGCAGCTCCTCTGTTTCTGTATTCTAAAAAATTGAGATTACGTCAATGAAGGTAGAAGAATTTACAGTTCTGTTGAGAAAGTTGAACACAACTACCCATTTTGGTTCTTTTAATTTGACCTGTTTGAACAATCTAAAAAAATAAGAAAATTTACATTTCTTTCAAAAAAATAAGAAGATATTTGCAATCACACTTATCTTTATCTTCTTACTTCTTAGTAAATGGTGCATGCATTGTTAGGACACCTCCTGCACTTGGGTTGATTCGAAATCACAGTGGACATAACTGTATGAGCTCTTAGTGCCCTATACAATGCTTGTGGCATGATTTTTAGGGCACCAAAACTTTAATGATTCATGTCTGAATCAGGTCATCGAATTTTGACAAACTCTACAATACATGTGGCACATGCAGTGATCCGAGGATATTCAACGGATCACCTCTATTTTGGATTTAGTTTGCCTACAAATACTAAACGATAGTGAAAAAAGGCGCCATAAGATTTGGAGGAGAGGCAGTACTTGAGAGTTTATTCAACCCAAAGCTTCTGACTTCTGTAATTTTCTCCCCTTCCTCGTTTCTTCTCCAAATAGAGAAAGGCTGGCGAAGTACATTGAATCCCTCTTGCATTATTTGTTGGAAGGTATGTAGTTATCGCATTTGGCATGCAAATGAGTTTCAACATAAAAATTGTTTGGTCACATTTTGACAAATTGGCATGCAATAAAGAAAAACACTGTTCCCCAAAACGTCATGTGCCAAGAGTTCTTTCGTATTTACAAATAGCATGTTTCAAGAGTTGTTGGGAGTTTTGAAGTTTGATACTTTGCTTCATCATAAATCATACAATAGTAGAATTGCTTCATCATACATAATTTTCAACAATAGTAGAAGTATTACAATCAAGATAACATACGAAGTCATTACATGTTGAGTAGATCTGCTAATAATCGATGCAATAACCACAACAATCATAAATTTGATTGAGATGATGTAGATGTGAGAGTACCTTGAACAAAATTGGATGAATTGTCTTCAACTGTAGATGTAGGAGGATCTTGAAAAGGGTTGGGAGGCATTTGCAAGTCTTCGACACGTTGTTGTAGCATTTCAATAACCATACTCATTGAAGGACGATTTGTTGGATGTGTTTGTATACACCATAGCCCGACTATCATCATCTTTCTGATACTTTCTTCTTCAAACGTGTCATCGATTTCACCTAATCCAATACTCCCATGTTGCTCCAAGCGATTGTAAATCCATTGCGGGAAATAAATCTCACTTGTCTTCGCTGTGGGATCAATGTTCTTTCTCCCTCCAACCATTTCCAGCACCATCATTCCATAGCTATAAACATCGGATTTTGAAGAAACACCCCCAAAATTCCTACAGTAAACCTCTGGTGCAATATAACCTATGGTACCTCGGGCATTGAGCATTGAAACAGTACTCTCCCTTGTCGGGCAAAGTTTGGCCAACCCAAAATCCGAGATCTTTGGACAAAAGTCCTTGTCTAGAAGAATGTTGTGAGGTTTAATATCAAAATGCAGAATGCGAATAGTACAACCACGATGTAAATATTCTAACCCGTTAGCGATTCCCAAAGCAATTTGATGCAACTTTTCCCATCCTAAAGGGTGTGTTGAGCTTGGGCTCTTCTCATCGTATATGAACTTTTCAAGTGATCCATTGGGCATGTATTCATAAACAAGAGCTCGTTTAGACCTTTCAAAGCAAAATCCAATAAGACTAACGATATTGACATGGTTAGTCCTACTGATTGCAGCAACTTCATTGACGAAATCTTCTCCATTACCTTTGGATTCAGTCAAAACCTTAACAGCCACCAATCGCCCATCCCTAAGTTTGCCTTTGAAAACACTTCCATAGCCTCCTTGGCCTAGTTTATCCTTGAAGCCATTGGTAATTTTTTTGAGATTTGAATATGTGTGTCGATGAAGGGCAAGAGGTCCGTGTCCATAGTTTTCAAAAAACGCTTCCACATTGAAGTTCTTTCTGTTTTTGGTACTCCATCTACAGAACATTAGAGAGCACTTGGATGAAATACTCCTCCTATATATTATTAGTACGATTAAAGTAACCAATGCTCCAGTTACAACCGATACACCTGTACGTAATACAAAAAAAAAAAAAAAAAAAAAAAAAAACTATTTAGTTAATTCAATCCTATAACATTAACTATCTCTATAGTTTGGATGTCCATCTTTGTTGAGGTTTTGTGGAGTTTACCAAATATGATTCTCTTTCTGTGTACCACAAAAAACCCAGCACTTGACGTCGGCGCATCTACATTCACAAGCATCACGTTTAGTCAAGCTAAACTACAATTTCAAAGTATCCAATTAGCTAAACCGGCCATGAAAGACTTCATTGAAATGTTTGGTTTGTCATTCATGATGTGAAGCTCAAAGTCAAAGTGTTGGTCCGACGAGACATCTCTAAATAATGGAAAATTCATTTATGAACTAATTACCTCCAAACTCCAAATGATACTTGATGAAGAGGGTATCAGATATATCATACAAGTGCAAGTACATCAATTAATAATTGTGATTTTAGTGATTTTAGTGTGTTTGTCCTACGTGGCAACACTTATGTAATTGGCATAAGTTAAGTAAAAAAAAAAATCCCGATAGGTTTCCTCTCCCTCTCCTTTCTCCTCTCTTCCTCTACCCAAACAAGCATTGAAGAAGAAGAAGGAAGAAGCTCCTCTTCCTCTACATCTCCTCCTCTGAAGTTGTTTCTTCTTCTTCTTCTTCTTCTTCCATTCTCTTCTTCCTCTCGCAGCCCTCTCGCAGAGCAGCCCCTCTCGCAGCCCCTCGCAGAGAGGATCTCAAGTTCTTCAGCCCCTTTCTTGGTTGTTTCTTCTTCTTCTTCTTCTTCTTCTTCTTCTTCCATTCTCTTCTTCCTCTCGCAGCCCTCTCGCAGAGCATCCCCTCTCGCAGCCCTCTCGCAGAGCATCCCCTCTCTTCCAGGTATCTCACATTCCTCTCTTCTCTTCAAATTGATGATGAACGGGGGGCGGATTTGATGGGGAAGTACGAAATCGATGCTCCAAAGGGTGTTGCGGTTGGATCTGTGGAGGATGTTCGAAATGCGATTCAGGATGTTTTCCCCAAGGAAAATGAAGTGAGATCACTGTTTCTATCTCTTCCTTCAAGTAGTAAAGTTGAATTTTTTTTAATATGTGAGTGATTTGCAATGCAGTTGGTGGTTAAGAGTCAAATTCTTGCTGGTGGAAGAGGTTTGGGGACCTTCAAGAGTGGGCTCAAAGGTGAAGTGCACATTGTTAAGACTAATGAAGTTGAAGATATAGCTGTAATCAATTACTTATTGCGTTCAAAGTAATTGTTTTATGATGATTTTATGATTTTGTTTGAAAACTGTATTTTTTTAAAAGCATGTTGATATTGTCTTAGTTAGTGTTCATATGACCAAGAAGTTGTTTATAATTTCTAAATATGTTGCCTTGCTATTGCATTTTCATTTCAAATGTGTCATTGTGCAGTTTAATCATAATAATTTACTTCTTTTTTTTTGCTTTGATAAGATGTCATTCCAGGGTTGTGTTCATGAATAACTCATGTTAATAAGTTTTGGCTTAGATATCATGTTACCGATTCTCGCAAGGTTTCCCCAATCTCTCCCTAATTTCGCCCTAATTTCGATTCTAATATGATCGTATTTGTGTTTTTTTGTGTTTCAGGCTTTGAGCAAGATCGCTTGCAACCATCTGCAGAAGGAGTTAGTGGAATGGCAGGTGAATCCCCCATCTGGATTCAAACACAAAGTCACCGATAATCTCCAAAGGTTGGTTGGTTAGGGTTTTACTTTGTTTTGGTGATTGATTCTTTTGGTTTTGCTTTGTGAAATAATTTATGAATTTGATAGTTTTTGTTTGTCATCTTAAGGTGGATTATCGAAGTGAATGGAGCAGCGGGGACTCTCTACGCGAATGAGACCTACCAGCTTCAAGTCGAAAATTGTCCATTGTCCAATGGAAGCACCGCAGGTTCAATTCTCTACGCGATTTCCCTGAACATTATCCAATGGAAGCACCGCAGGTTCAATTCTCCATTGTTTTCATCTTATTCTTTTTTTTTTTTCCTTTTTTTTTGTCTCTCATCAATTCTGTGTTTTTTCAACCTGCACGGCTGCATCCTCATATTTATAGCAACGGCCACATATGTTTAGGTAAATTTAAATGTGAATTACGATATTTAATTTGTTTGCTTAGGTATTTGATTTGATTGTTACAATTGATGATAGTATTGATTTTAGTGGTTCGTAGGATTGATTTTTTTTAATGGTTCTTAGGAACAATTCAGCCAATACCTTTCTAACTCAAATGAGTACCTATGCGAAGTTATGTTGTTTTTTCACACTCTAATGGGCAGCCCAGACATCATTCCATTTCAACTTCTTGCACAAAAACCGGAGCCAGAAATAAGTTTGTGTGTCATTGTTATATGAGCGAAGCTACCCCTTAGTTGAAAAATGTCCTCACATGATACTTGGTTTCTCAAATAACATCATTAACCTATAGTGATTTAGTTGGGAATTGGATGCTTAATAGCTAGAGATCCTAAATACCTAACTCCACACTATGTAATCTTAATAGTACTGTCATTAATACCTTATTCAATGTTCTTTTTAGGATATAATCTTATTAGTACTGTCATTATCCTTATCCCTGACCTAAAACCTATTAGTTTGGTGGCGAGTGCGTGCAAAATATAGCCAAAATGCATCCAGCTTATTAGGCTTAAAAGAGTGATTTCTAAATTGACTGAGCTAGAACAGAGGCCTTTTTTATAAACAAATCGTGATGGGCTCTACCAAGTGAATATACTGCAGAGCTCCACTGCAGAAACTTTGAAACTGATTAATTTTCATATGTTTATTTGGCATGATTAATTTTCATATAGTGCGTGCCATGTTTCTTTGGCATGATTAATTTTCATTATGTCCATTTCATATTGTTTTTGGTTTTGTTACTGCGTTATGTGGTTTTGCTTCATGCAAGTATGCACTTGAGCAATGTAAATCTTCACTATTGAATTTAGGGTCCAACCTCATTGAGTCCCTTGAGATAAACTTCATTGAATCACCCATCTTTCTTACATTGTTGCTCGGGGAGATAGGAGGATATATTAATCATGGAAACCAGTCACAAGGCAAAATAATATGGATAAAAAAACAATAAAGAAAGAAAAAGATACTTCTTCAGAAGCTCAAAAACAGTAGAGTAGTAGTGTAGATTGTATGAGAACACTCACAATAAAGTGCTCTGTCTCCACAGTAGAAGTATATTCTAACAGACTCCAATCTCGAACTCACTTTATCTCTCTCTCTCATAACTTGCCTCCACTACTGGATGCACCATATTTGTTTGATGAAATTCTTCTTTTTTAAGAGTGCTTAAAGGTTGGAGTTTTATGGTTTTTGAGTATTGGGGTTTGGTAGATATTATGTGCTGTTCATGACATTGATTGCCATTGTAATTTTTTATGACAGGTTCAGACAGGTTTCAATATTGATAAATACAGAGGAAACTCTGGCGAAATTTTGATTTTTTAGTTGTTAATGACATTGATTGCCATTATAGTCACTTATGACATGTTTAGATAGATTACTTTATTAAAAAAAATTACAATTTTTTTGGATATAATGATATTGTGTGCATGTCTCTTTCGACAATACAAATGCACCTACAAACACTGCAGTTGACAAACAAATGGTTGATTGATTCATTGCTTGACATGCATGACGCATTTGTTGTTCGCATGCCTCCCTCTTCTACGAAGATTGTCCTTTTTGAGGGTATTCCCTTTTAAGGAGATTTGGTTGTTACTTTGCATGTCTTAATGATTGATAGTATTTGTAGTTGAGAATGCCAGCTTTCGAAAAATCTAAACTTAAAGTATAGGAGTGTCGTAGGAGGATCAGTTAGTTTAAAGATATCGTGAAGAACAAAGCTTCAGTTTTTCCATCTTGCAGCTTCTAAGTGGAAGAATCAAGTAAGAAAAATCTAAGTGGAATATCAAGTAATATAGAAACTCAAGTTACAGTAATACAAGTGGAGACTTAATGACTTGATTGTGTTTCAACATTCTGCTTTTACCCTACCCCTACAATTGTAGTTCATCTTTAGCAATAGTGAATTATGCAGTCATTTTGATGCTCTTTTGTTTGGAAACAGGTGGAGGCTTTGAAGTGTCTGTTTTCACTTGCAGACTTGGCAAGAATCTGGAGGAACGAAGGAGTCATTCAAGGTAACAAGTAACTCTATACTGCTTTCTTGACCCTATACTTGACCCTAGCTTCAATGTGGATTCCTCTTCAATGTATTCTCTAATAAAAAACGATTTTTCTTCAATGGTTTTCTCTGGTAACTTGCCTCCACTACTGGATGCACCATATTTGTTTGATGAAATTCTTCTTTTTTAAGAGTGCTTAAAGGTTGGAGTTTTATGGTTTTTGAGTATTGGGGTTTGGTAGATATTATGTGATGTTCATGGCATTGATTGCCATTGTAATTTTTTATGACAGGTTTAGACAGGTTTCAATATTGATAAATACAGAGGAAACTCTGGCGAAATTTTGATTTTTTAGTTGTTCATGACATTGATTGTCATTATAGTCACTTATGACATGTTTAGATAGATTACTTTATTCAAAAAAATTACAATTTTTTTGGATATAATGATATTGTGTGCATGTCTCTTTCGACAATACAAATGCACCTACAAACACTGCAGTTGACAAACAAATGGTTGATTGATTCATTGCTTGACATGCATGACGCATTTGTTGTTCGCATGCCTCCCTCTTCTACATCAGATTGTCCTTTTTGAGGGTATTCCCTTTTAAGGAGATTTGGTTGTTACTTTGCATGTCTTAATGATTGATAGTATTTGTAGTTGAGAATGCCAGCTTTCGAAAAATCTAAACTTAAAGTATAGGAGTGTCGTAGGAGGATCAGTTAGTTTAAAGATATCGTGAAGAACAAAGCTTCAGTTTTTCCATCTTGCAGCTTCTAAGTGGAAGAATCAAGTAAGAAAAATCTAAGTGGAATATCAAGTAATATAGAAACTCAAGTTACAGTAATACAAGTGGAGACTTAATGACTTGATTGTGTTTCAACATTCTGCTTTTACCCTACCCCTACAATTGTAGTTCATCTTTAGCAATAGTGAATTATGCAGTCATTTTGATGCTCTTTTGTTTGGAAACAGGTGGAGGCTTTGAAGTGTCTGTTTTCACTTGCAGACTTGGCAAGAATCTGGAGGAACGAAGGAGTCATTCAAGGTAACAAGTAACTCTATACTGCTTTCTTGACCCTATACTTGACCCTAGCTTCAATGTGGATTCCTCTTCAATGTATTCTCTAATAAAAAACGATTTTTCTTCAATGGTTTTCTCTGGTAACTTGCCTCCACTACTGGATGCACCATATTTGTTTGATGAAATTCTTCTTTTTTAAGAGTGCTTAAAGGTTGGAGTTTTATGGTTTTTGAGTATTGGGGTTTGGTAGATATTATGTGATGTTCATGGCATTGATTGCCATTGTAATTTTTTATGACAGGTTTAGACAGGTTTCAATATTGATAAATACAGAGGAAACTCTGGCGAAATTTTGATTTTTTAGTTGTTCATGACATTGATTGTCATTATAGTCACTTATGACATGTTTAGATAGATTACTTTATTCAAAAAAATTACAATTTTTTTGGATATAATGATATTGTGTGCATGTCTCTTTCGACAATACAAATGCACCTACAAACACTGCAGTTGACAAACAAATGGTTGATTGATTCATTGCTTGACATGCATGACGCATTTGTTGTTCGCATGCCTCCCTCTTCTACATCAGATTGTCCTTTTTGAGGGTATTCCCTTTTAAGGAGATTTGGTTGTTACTTTGCATGTCTTAATGATTGATAGTATTTGTAGTTGAGAATGCCAGCTTTCGAAAAATCTAAACTTAAAGTATAGGAGTGTCGTAGGAGGATCAGTTAGTTTAAAGATATCGTGAAGAACAAAGCTTCAGTTTTTCCATCTTGCAGCTTCTAAGTGGAAGAATCAAGTAAGAAAAATCTAAGTGGAATATCAAGTAATATAGAAACTCAAGTTACAGTAATACAAGTGGAGACTTAATGACTTGATTGTGTTTCAACATTCTGCTTTTACCCTACCCCTACAATTGTAGTTCATCTTTAGCAATAGTGAATTATGCAGTCATTTTGATGCTCTTTTGTTTGAAACAGGTGGAGGCTTTGAAGTGTCTGTTTTCACTTGCAGACTTGGCAAGAATCTGGAGGAACGAAGGAGTCATTCAAGGTAACAAGTAACTCTATACTGCTTTCTTGACCCTATACTTGACCCTAGCTTCAATGTGGATTCCTCTTCAATGTATTCCTAATAAAAAACGATTTTTCTTCAATGGTTTCCTCTGGTAACTTGCCTCCACTACTGGATGCACCATATTTGTTTGATGAAATTCTTCTTTTTTAAGAGTGCTTAAAGGTTGGAGTTTTATGATTTTTGAGTATTGGGGTTTGGTAGATATTATGTGATGTTCATGGCATTGATTGCCATTGTAATTTTTTATGACAGGTTTAGACAGGTTTCAATATTGATAAATACAGAGGAAACTCTGGCGAAATTTTGATTTTTTAGTTGTTCATGACATTGATTGTCATTAGTCACTTATGACATGTTTAGATAAATTACTTTATTCAAAAAAATTACATTTTTTGGATATAATGATATTGTGTGCATGTCTCTTTCGACAATAGTCTGCAATAGTGCCAACGGCACGGGTATTACACTAGTATCATACAAGTGCAAGTACATCAATTAATAATTGTTATGGAAGCTTGCAACCTTCTAAGTATAGGTGAAAACTTTGAACAAAACATCCTACTGTTGGTGCCAGGTAAGTTGAAAACTTAAATCTGAATTATCCTACTGTTGGTTCTTAACCCACTCTAATCCAATCCATACATTATAAAACAATGACACTTGCACCATCATATCTTAGAAACTTTACTTTTTTTCTTATTTTTTTTCCAAACTTGGAAAATTTTCTGAACGTCTCCAAAACATTGGATCTCTCCTTGATTTTAAAATTTTAACGTTCATAAAAATAGAAGAATACCAAAAATTAACGTTCATTTCGAGACTATCAAAATTAATCTATTATAAGCAGATTACCTGGAGGATTTGGACAGCTGAATTTTATGCTACTGTTTGATATGCAAACACATTCTCTACTTGCACCCACATTGGAAGGGGTGACAAACCCACACTGGTAATGGTCTTTCTCGCACACTTGACATATTGTACTTGCATCCCACACCAATTCGGTCCCCAATTCCAAGATGGAACCATAATTGCTACCGTTGTTGGAAAGATTAGGAGCCGAGCGAAGCACAGGGATACGATAATAATATTCACACTTTGAATACCAACTATAATCCGGAACTGCATCTTGCTCAAATACATAACTACGGTTTGCAAGATTGGAACCTGTGCATGGCAGATACGGTAGAGAGGGTGGAGGATTCGGACTACATTTACTGAAGTAATAGAGATATCTAAAGTTTGGGGATGAAGAAAGACTTTCAGTACTTGGGCTGTCGTCGGTTATTCGAGGTCGAGGACAAGTTTGTCCCACAAAATGGGTGTTCACAACTCTCAAGCTTCGATTGGTATAGTTGATGCTTCTCACCAAGTAATCAACTTTTGCAATAGATAAGATTAGGTTTCCATTGGAACAGTTGATACCAAGATCTGGGTATCCGCAGAATACTCCTGAGCCCTTGTCCATCGACCAGAAAGGGTAACTGAAATTAACTCCGTTGCTTCCACAACTGAAAGGTCCTTTTTCCAAAAATTGGTACCCTTTGATTGAGACGATGAAACTGCAAGCAATTCCAATAACAAGTAGAATGAGATTTTGTAATTGCTGGAACATGATTGATCCTCTTCTGAATTGTAGTAACAACCCGAATTACACAACACGCTTTGGTTGATGGCATACTTGAATGTTGTGATAAGCCATGCTTAACTTTAGTAATTGTGTTGGTTTTTCCAAGTCTTTGTCAAGTCAATCTGTGATGATTATCATCCTTGTGATTGATAATAACCATTTACTTTCTATTCAAAATATGGAAAATGATTTTTAAGGCCTACGTCTTTATAAAATAGATCATTTAGATATTGTAGTTGATGTAATGACTAATTTATGCTTACTTTTATACTTTTATGACCGACATGGATTATTTTATTAATTCAAGTTAACTAATAAAATTATAGGACATATTTATCTTTCATAAACAAATAAAAAAAATATATAATTTTATACTTTTATGATCAACAATGACTCTTTTATTAATTATTATATATATATATATATATATTTTTTTTTTATAATATTACACTTAACCCCTTCCACCCCATGCCGCTGATAGGTATCAATATTAATTATTTTAATTATGAACAACAAATTATAAGTTTTTAAAATTTTTCATTGACTAACAAGTTAATCAAATTATTATGCTAAGGTTTGGTAAATTTTTCATAATGTAATTAATAATGATTAGAAATTTGATTTTAATTAATAATAAAATCAATTTGATAACTAGTCATAACTTTTTACATTCCAATGGAATTATAACAAAGGATTGTGATTTCATTTTTCGAGTTAATTTCGGTCTCTTGATTTTAACAAATATTTCAATATATAAAGAAAAAACGTAAAAATTTCTAGGATAAATGAAATATATATAATAAATTTCATGGATATATTAAATATGTAAAAAGAAATAAGATGCAAGTAAATAAATGTATTAAACATATTAAATGAAAAAAATACTTATAATTAGAAAACCTGTTAAGCCTAACATGTTAGTTAACCGCCTCACTAATCACCTCCACCTTCATAAGCCATTATTGTATTATACATTATTGTATATACGATACAATACTACTAGGAAAAATAAAGTATAAATATTTCATAAGTTAGCAGTTGTATTTGATCGATGAGCAAATTAACAATCAATACATGAAGTCTAAGCTTTGCAGTCCCCGCACTTCCCCCAAATATTTTGTAATAGACTGAAGGCGACAACTTATTATGGATATTATGAGTATTTTAAAAAAAAAATTAGGTAAAGAAAAATAAGTTTCATAAGTTAGCAGTTGTATTTGATCGATGAGCAAATTAACAATCAATACATGAAGTCTAAGCTTTGCAGTCCCCGCACTTCCCCCAAATATTTTGTAATAGACTGAAGGCGACAACTTATTATGGATATTATGAGTATTTTAAAAAAAAAATTAGGTAAAGAAAAATAAGTTTCATAAGTTAGCAGTTGTATTTGATCGATGAGCAAATTAACAATCAATACATGAAGTCTAAGCTTTGCAGTCCCCGCACTTCCCCCAAATATTTTGTAATAGACTGAAGGCGACAACTTATTATGGATATTATGAGTATTTTAAAAAAAAAATTAGGTAAAGAAAAATAAGTTTCATAAGTTAGCAGTTGTATTTGATCGATGAGCAAATTTACAATCAATACATGAAGTCTAAGCTTTGCAGTCCCCGCACTTCCCCCAAATATTTTGTAATAGACTGAAGGCGACAACTTATTATATATTATGAGAATTTTAAAAAAAAAATTAGGTAAAGAAAAATAAGTTTTATATGGGTTACATATACCATGTCAAGATCTTTTTTTCTCTTGGAACAAGTCATATTATTCTCTTTAATTAAAGTTGAATTTGGTCATTGCGAAGAATTTGGGGTTGGACATTTACCCAATAACAACTTTGGGGGATGAATTAAAGAATTGTTTGGGTATCGGTGCATTCACTCTTGTCCAATAATAAGGAAATAACAAAAATTATTTAAACTCAAAGAAGTCCCTTTCAATAATAGAGGGTCGAAAGACATGATTTGGATTGACAAATCTCTCGTGTGTAATTCCAAATTAGTATACATCACACTGCAAATACTGCACTAATTGAGATTTTGAAAGCTTCTGTGAAATTGGTAGCGAAATTCGAAAATGATATCTAACCGAACTGAAGTCGATTATTGTATTCGGATCAAGGGTTACATCTGATTTGTAAGGTTGAATAATTTTAAGGTTGGACAGGAACCAAAGTCGAATTTACCCTATAAAAAAATTGTTGCAATTTTATTTAGGTTTTTTTTTTTTTTTTTTAGTTTATACCTAAATGAGTTTGACACTAATTTAAAATTTTCTATCAAATCTATCACGTCAATTACATTGACTGGTCAAAGTTAGGGGTGGGTATCCCATCCCGCGATCTCGATCCATCCCGATCCCGTCCCGTCCCGATTTTTTTGGGTCTTAATGAGATTGAATAATTTCATCCCGATCCCGTCTCGTCCCGTTCTAAAATATTTATACTTTATTTTTCCTATAATGTATTTTTCCTAGTTGTTTATTTTTTTTAGTCGTCTTTGTGGTTGATGTGTATTAGATCTAAGGATTTTAGGCGGAATTAGGTGGGTTTTGTGAAGCGATTGTGTTAAATGTAAAGGCAAACTAGGGCGATGGAGAGATCAAACACTATGAGGAGGGACAAGCGAGGTCTGGATCCAAATGAGGCTGAGGATGGACAGCCTAATAAGAAGCGCCCTGCTCTTAGGGGTGGGCACGAGATGGGATGAGACGAGATGGACCCATCCCGTTCATTAGGGATCGGGACAGACGGGACGGGATAGACCTCATCCCGACCTTGTCCCATCTCAAATGGGATTGGGACGGGATGAGACGATGAACACGTACTAAATAGTCCTCCAATAAAAAGAATTTTATCTCACATTACTCACATACCAATAATATCAAATTTATATATATATATAACTTACATCATTAATAATAATAGATATTAAATAAATAAATATATTAAACTTTTTTTTGGAAGACAAATAAATATTAAACTTCATTTAGAATTAATGATTCAATTAATTTAGATTTCATATAGAATTTCATCTTACATTAATTTAATTTCAACACATCCTAAACTTTAATTTAGAAGAGTATTTTGATATAAATTAATAATAATAAATATTAAATAAATAAATCCGGGACGGGATCGGGATGCGTTTGATCAATCCCAAAAGGACTCAAAAAAATCGGGATGGAACGGGTTCGGGATCGCGAGATGGAATGCCTACCCCTAAGTCTAACCCTAAAATTTATAATATATAGATTTACACTTCAATATTGATTGAAAGCGAAAATGTAGATAGTGACGAAGATATTTAGTACAAAATATTTAGCAAAAATAAAATTATATAAAGTGTCAACATCACGGGTCACACTCTAATCCAATACATAATACCAAAGCCGCCCGGTTTGATTTTCTTACAAGTTGAATTGTCCATTCTTTTGACCTTAAGTACCTAATCACTGTCATCACAAACTCTCAAACTCCAGTATAATTCACTCTCCATCCTATTATCACTGTCAGTAAAATTCAGGCTTTTCTGAACGACCCTCACATAGTCAATCAGCCATGATCCAATCGATTCCCAGACTACTAGAATGGCTCTCTCCAATGGCATTTTCATCAACTTTTGTCCTCTAAGATCACAAAACATATCTTTAAAGGAATGTGTTTGTTATCAAAATTCAGCCAAAGGCGCGTCCCAATGAAACTTGTGTCTACCAAATTTTCAATGTTACCAAACGCACCACACAATTTCACCAGAATCCAAGTTAATGTTATCTTGCTTACAAATCCTTCGAAAATATGACAATTTTTTCCTTTACTAAAGCACGCGTTTCTTGTATCATCCCATACATCATGAAATGGCTGGGATTTAAAAGAAACAAACTAGAAAATATTCATCTTCTTTCCTCATCGCTTTCTCTTACTCCACCACTACCATCACCAACAACCATTATCACTACCAGTCCTTCCCTTGAACTATCCGCTCAAAAGTGATTCCTTCGATTGGGATCGATAGCTCTGTTGGATTTGGTATTGTTAATGCTTGTGTGGATCTCAGATTATTAGATAAGGCTCACAACATCCTTGATGAGATAAAAGTTGTGGGAGATTTAATTGGGCTTGGTGTCTATAGTTCAATTTTGAAGGCTTACTATAAGAACAACGGACAACTGAGGCTACACAGTTGGTTACAGAGATCAATGGTTCAGGGCTTGTGTTGGATACCCGTAGCTATGATGCTCTCATAGAAGCTTCCATGTCGAATCAAGATTTTTAATCTACATTTTCTCTGTTTAGAGACATGAGAGAGGCGAAAATACCTGAGTTGCAAAAGAGCGACATTACCATAATGACTAGTTTAACAGAAAATCACCGGTCTGAGCTTATGGCAGCTTTCTTAGACGAGGTTGTAGAGGACGCACACATCCAAGTAGGAACCTATGACTGGAACTCAATGATACATGCTTTCTATAAAATTGGGCGACTAGAGGATGCCAAATGGAGGGGCGCTGCAAATCAGGGAAGAGGAGGAGGGAGGAAGAAGACAGTGATATTTTTTAACAACTGTTAGATTTTTCTCGAGATACTTTATCAATTCAATTGGATTTTTAGATTTTTTTTTTAGATGAGATGTTCAAGATAACAAAAAAAAATTCAATCTAAGTCTTTGATTTGTCAAGGTTATTTTGGTAATTTAATTGGAAAACAACGGACGAGACACGTTGAGTACCAGTCTTGAGGGCAAAGTGCAATATCAATTTATTCTGAGATATCCTCTTATTAACTATTTATTATAGGGGTCAAAGTGCAAATAACCCTAAAAAAAGATTGTACACATCCGAAGATACATCAATGGCTTAGGAAAAAAACATCAGAAATTCTAAATGGTGAGGAAACCAGCGAGGGGGAGGGTTTGACCGTTCATCCCCCTCGAGATGCGCATCTACACTTTCAAAATGCACATCAACACGAATAACGAAGAAAATGAGTGGTAAAACCCCTCCCCTTCACTGGTTTCCTCGCCCCTTTCCTCAACAATAAGAAAGGCTCAAAAAACATAACCCACCATCTCCTTGCCCCAATCTGTCTCCACCTCTGTTAACAAATTTTTTTTTTTTTTTTTCAGTTTTATACAATCTTTTTTATGTACGCCATTTGATTGTCATAGAGATGTAAACATAGGCATTTTAGTCTTTAAAAACGCTAATTCCAGGGCGCGAGGGAGGGGTGTAACCACCCATACCCCCTCGAGATGTGCGCCATCGCTCATCTTGAGGGGAATGGGTGGTTACACCCGTCCCTCGTGCCCTCTCCCTCGCGCTCTCCCTCGCTCCCTAGAAGGGTTCCTTAAAAGAACACTGGATGGAAGACGCAAGTCGAGCATCCTTGTCCTGACAGCCAATGCATGAAAGAGTAATATATTAATTTCGTTGGATACCATCGGAACTTGAAAATGTTTTTGGGTACCAAAAGATAAATAACTTTTTTTTCTATGCACCCTAAGAGCTCTTGCCTGGAGTTTACAGACTAGTGAGATCAATTTTACATTCGATCCAATTATTTTGCAAATGGCATGTAACAAGAGTTCTTTGGTATTTACAAATGGCACGTACCAAGAGTTCTTAGGAGTTTTTAATTTTGATACTTTGCTTCATCATACACAGTTTTCAATAGTAGTAGAAGGAGTAATTCTAGCTGGCCTGGGAAACCAGCGAGGCTGCTGCCTGGGAGGGGGTGAATTTACACTTTTGCCCCCTCCTTTTTAAACACTTTTTACAAAAGTTGTTAAAGAGGGGGGGGGGGCAATAGTGTAAATTCGCCCCTCCGGCAGTCAACCAGGCTGGATTTCCCAGGCCATTTAGAATTTCTGTAGTAGAAGTATTACAATCAAGATAACAAACAATCATAAATTTGATTGAGATGATGTAGATGTGAGAGTATCTTGAGCACAATTTGATGACTTGTCTTCAACTGTACATGTAGGAGGATCTTGAAAAGTGCTGGGCGGCATTTGCAAATCTTCAACACGTTTTTGTAGCATTTCAACAACCATACTCATTGAAGGACGATTTGCTAAATGTGTTTGTATACACCATAGCCCAACTATCACCATCTTTCTGATACTTTCTTCCTTAAATGTGTCATCGATTTCACCTAATCCAATACTCTCGTGTTTTTCCAAGCGATTGTAAATTCATTGTAGGAAATAAATCTCACTTGCGTTCACTGAGGGATCAATGTTCTTTCTCCCTCCAACCATTTCCAGCACCATCATTCCATAGCTATAAATTAACATCGGATTTCGAAGAAGCGCCAACAACATTCCGACAACAAATCTCTGGTGCAATATAACCTATGGTACCTCGAGCATTGAGCATTGAAACAATACTCTCCCTTGTCAGGCAAAGTTTGGGAAATTAAAAAAGCTTAGAGTTGTCGCTCAAATCCAGCTTTCTCATGTGAAATAGACCATGCTTTTTGTGCACTTTAAGAGCCAACTCACATGAGATTTTACAAGGACTCTATCTTTTGCTTCGTTTGAGCTGAAATTTGTAGGGAATATGCAAGAGGTTGAGAATAACGTCTTAAAGTTTCAATTCGTTCAACAAACGATCCTCAAGATGCACAACAAAACGTGACTCGTCCTTGAGCACCCCGTGTTGTCTTTGTTTAAGTAATTTTATTTGTTTCATATGAACTCTTGGATTAGGACAGTGTTTAAAATGCAAAAAATTGGCCCAAATATCATCGTTGACCACCATAGACTCTAGGGTGTATTTTTTACAATCCTTTTGCTTTGTGTATTTTAAGGTACGCATAAATAAAATGTGACTTATTTGGTATAGATGAATTATGAGCTCTTGCAACCATGAAAATCAATATATATAAGTAGAATAAATGATAATTGGAAATCATGGGGGTTTCAAAAATCAATAAATAATAAGAAGAAATGATAATTATAAAAGACCCCGAAGTTGACAAAAAATTTTCGAAAATTTTCAAAAAACCCTCGAAATAATGTAATTTTTTTCACCATTTTTCTTTACATAATTAAATTTTTTTTTTTTGCAAGATTTCACGAAATCTCATTCCTTGGTTGTCACTAAATTGAATCTGTTCGACTTCAACCACATGGTTCTTCTGAAGCTCATGTGGGTAGAAGAACTATATTGGAATGTGTCTTACTCAATCTCCTTTGATGAAGTCTTCTTTGTATGTCCAAAGGATTCCTGGTGTATTTAATACTACTAATAAGATCTAATGATGATATCCTTAAGCTATATTGTCAGGGGCATGCCAATATGAGCCGCTAAATCCTAGGCGAGACAAGGCACCCACTACAAAAAAAAGTGACATCAGCAACGGCTAAAAACCGTTGCTAATTGTCCCAAAACCGTAGCTAAAACGAATCAGCGACGGCCCAACAACCGTCGCAATACTGTGGCTATTTCATTCGTCGTTATTTGAATCAGCAACGGCAAAAAATCCGTGCCTAATTTGCAACGGCTAAAAACCGTCGCTAATTCGAAAAGTGTTGTCGCTAAACTTATTTCAAAATTTGGCTATAGCTGTGGCTAAATGATAACTAGCGACGGTACGCTAAATTGAACATTAGCGACGGCATTTTACTGTGGCTAGTTAACGACGGCTTCGAGCTGTTGCTAAGTTCCAAATCCAAATAAATATTAGCAACCGTATGTTACCGTGGCTAGTTAGCGACGGCTTCGTGCATGTTAGGCTTCATGTAGAATTAACTGATGCATGTTAGGCTTCATGTAGAATTTGGATTTTGACAATTGATGACTGTTCAGAAAAGAGCTTTGTGAAGCAAATAGATAGAATGGCACCGGTAAACAAATATGCACCACTAAAAGCATTAATACAAGTATGAGTTAAATTTATACACATACAGAACGCGCGTCAATAAATACATAACAGCATGGACAAACAAATTTGATTCTTACTGGCCAAATTCCTAAGAGCATGCTCAACAGCCTGACATTGAGCTTCTTTTCTTGTTCTACCAATCCCTTCACCCACTATTTCACCACTAAACCAAACCTGCAACAACAAAAAAGGACAATACATAAACTGAGTTACTGTGCGACTTAAAGAGAAGGAAACTTCTGAACTTTTATAGAGTTATTTCATGATTCCAATATGATCCCACACTTTCATTTGAACTCTATTTTGAAATGCCAAGCTTCTTCTTGAAATGTCTTCCAGGTACTAACTCCCTCCTCTTCTTTTTAGCAAAAATATGCCATCTATTAAGAGTGTTTCATTCCAGGTACTAACTCCTTCCTCTTCTTTTGTTAGGATCTGACCTGGTTGATGGATCTCTGCAGAAGTGTTTATGAATCTCAGCACTCTGGAAGCAATTTCAAGCAGGATGTATACCTGAAGACAATAGAAGAATAGCTGGAAAACTTGAAGATCACACAAACATTTGCTGAAGTAGAGATTGTATTGATGTTTCTGATATTGTAATTACAAAATATATTCTGACATACAGAAATACAATGTAATGTGAAAGAATGAGGAAGGCTGTTCGAGAGGCCTTAGTCTCCTAATGAGCAAATGCTCAGTTGTACATTATCTGATCAATGAATCAATCCCTTCTTATTGCTATTCTCTATTTATACTGACTTCACAGAACTAACAGAGCATTTACCTCCTAACAGAGCACTCTAATTACAAACAGATCTTCTAACAGAATATCCTAACTGAAATTACTGGAACTCTTCTAACTCCTTCTCTGACATACATTCTGCAACCAACTTAGCAACTGCATTCTTCACCATCTGACAGAGCAGCATTTGCATTCCTTTGCTTCCTGCATCAGTAACAACTCAGTAACAACAGGAATTCAACAGCATTTTCTGGAACTCATCATGTACAGTCTGTCACTCAGCATTTACATTCTGTTTCTTCCGTCTAGTATGTGAACCTTATCGGGGGCCTATCATTACTCCCTCCCCAAAAACGCACCTTGTCCGCAAGGTGAAAATCTGGAAACTGTAAATGTATCTGATCAAAAGCTTCCCAAGTGGCCTCATGTGCAGGCAGTCCTCTCCACTTGATTAACACTTTGATCTCACCAAGTGTACCTTGAGCAGTCTGCCTGACATCCAGAAGTGATTCAGGTTGGACTCGCAATTCCAATTCATCTGTCAGCTGGGAAGGAAGAGGAATCATATGGGAGTAAGGGCCTTTAGCACGCCGTAACAGGGACACATGGAACACAGGATGAATCAAAGAAGAGTCAGGCAAATCCAATTTATAAGCTACGGACCCAACTCTGCTCAGAACAGTATAAGGTCCATAGAATTTGGGAGATAACTTCTGATTTACCCGTCTTGCCAAGGATTTCTGCCGATATGGCCTGATTTTTAAAAATACCTTGTCACCAACCTCAAAAATCTCCTCCCTTCTGGATCTATCAGCAAAGTGCTTCATGCGCTGCTGAGCACGCTGCAAGTTCAGCCGAAGAACTTCCAGGACACTGTCCCTATCAGATAAAATCTGCTCCACTGCTGACACTGCAGTCTTCCCAGCCGTATACCGAATCAAAGGAGGAGGATCACACCCATACAAAACTTTAAAAGGAGTAAAACCGGTAGAGGAGTGACATGACGTATTATACCAATACTCCGCCCAACACAGCCACTTAGACCATTGTCTAGGTCTGTCAGAAATAAAGCACCTGAGATATGTCTCCAGGCCGCGATTTACCACCTCAGACTGCCCATCCGTTTGAGGATGATAGGCGGTGCTATACTTCAATTTAGTACCTTGTAAGCGAAACAATTCGCGCCAAAATTGACTCAGAAAAACGCGATCACGATCAGAGATAATGGACCTAGGAGTCCCATGAAGCCTGATTATATCCGAAGAAAATACTTTGGCGACCCCTTCGGCAGTAAATGGATGTTTCAGTCCAGAAAAGTGAGCATATTTGCTGAGGCGATCAACCACGACCAGTATAGTGTCCATGCACCCGGAAGTGGGCAACCCTTCAATAAAGTCCATTGTAACCTCATCCCAAACTTGAGTAGGCAGAGGGATGGGTTGAAGGAGCCCAGCTGGACTGATGGCCAGATTCTTATTCCGTTGGTAGATCTCGCATTCACTGACGAGCTTTCGGATGATGGCCTTCATTCCAACCCAATAAATTTCCTTGGCAATCCTCTGATAGGTCTTAGTTTCTCCAGAATGCCCCCCCACTGAAGTTTCATGAAACTCCTTAAAAATTGTAGGAATAAAAGAAGAGTTTCTGGGAAGAACTAACCTGTTGTTGTAATACAGTAATCCTTCTATAATTCGAAAACCAGGACGACCTTCCCCATCGCGCACAGACTGACTGAGAAGTTGCAGGTCAGAGTCAGCCAAAATTTCGGCCTTTAAAGCCTCCCAATTTCGCCATGAAACCATACTGATCTGAGAACAAGAAAAATTGGGAGAGATCCTGGATAATGCATCTGCGGCTCGATTAGCAGTCCCCGGCTTGTATTGAATCTCGAACCGATACCCCATGAGCTTGCTCACCCACTTTTGATACTCTGGACCAATCACATTCTGTTCCAACAAATATTTAAGGCTTTTCTGATCAGTTCTCACAATAAATCGACGCCCTAACAGATAAGCCCGCCACCTAGTGATCGCAAACACGATTGCCATCAACTCCTTTTCATATATTGGCTTGAGTCTAGCCCTTTGCCCCAACACCTGACTGAAGAAAGCGATAGGTCGTTGCAATTGCATAAGAACGGCTCCCATTGCAAATCCGGAAGCATCGGTTTCGACAATAAACTCCTTGGAGAAATCCGGCATGGCCAATACCGGTGCCTTTGTCATGATCAGCTTGAGTTTCTGAAATGCCAACTCAGAGTCTTGATTCCAGGCAAAGCAATCTTTCTTTAATTGGGACATCAATGGCCAAGCCACTTGACTGTAATCTCTGATGAACTTTCGGTAGTAGCCTGTAAGGCCCAGAAAACCCCTCAACTCAGTAACATTTCTCGGCTGAGGCCAATCCAACATAGCTTGGATTTTTGATTGATCCACTGAGACTCCTTCACTGGATATCACATGACCCAAATATTGTAGGCTGGAACACCCAAACTCACACTTTTTCTTATTCGCATACAGTGTCTGTGTTCGTAGAATACCCAACACCACTTCAAGATGCTCCACATGCTCTTCCAACCCCCTACTATAGATCAAAATGTCGTCGAAGAAAACCAACACGAACTTACGAAGATACGGCCGGAAGATGGAGTTCATCAGCGACTGAAAAGTGGCCGGCGCATTAGTGAGCCCAAATGGCATCACCAAAAACTCATAGTGCCCTTCATGAGTGCGGAATGCGGTTTTAGAGACATCCCCTTCCCGTACCCGAATCTGATGGTAGCCGGCCTTAAGATCTATCTTCGAAAAAATCACAGACCCGTGAAGTTCATCCAGAAGCTCCTCTATAATTGGAATGGGGAAACGATCAGGTACCGTTTGCTTGTTCAAAGCTCTATAATCAATACAAAATCGCCATCCACCGTCCTTCTTCTTCACTAGCAATACCGGACTCGAAAATGGGGATACACTCGGCCTTATAATCCCAGCCTCTAACATTTCTGCAACTAATTTCTCGATCTCATTTTTCTGAATTTGGGGGTAGCGATACGGCCTAACATTCACCGGATTGGAGCCTTCATGTAGAACTATGGAATGTTCATAACCCCTTATGGGAGGCAAACCTGATGGAGTCTGAAACACCTCTGAGTATCTTTCCAACATTGCTGAGATCTCTGATGGGGCTTTTACAGCTTCGTCCACTGCCACATCCACATTTCCCAATTCTACCAGAAATCCCTGTCCCTCCTGTTTGATAGTATGTAGCATGGTCTTCAGCGAGACTAAACTCCTTCCTAAGGATGGATTCCCCTAGAGAATAATTGTGTCTGACCCCAACTTGAACCGCAGAATTTGATCTCTCCAATTAACAGAGGTCGTCCCCAATGTTTCAAGCCACTGAATTCCCAATATAACATCTGAACTCGATCCCGAGCCCTAATGGAAGAAAATCTTCCACTATCTCGACTCCTTGCACCATCAACTGCACTTTTTGACAAATTCCACTTCCTTGAACCGATTCACCCGATCCCATTGTTACCCCATACACCCCCGTAGACGTGATTGGCAACCTGACTTGATCGACTAATTTTTGAGAGATGAAGTTATGAGTCGCACCGCTGTCCACCAACACCACGACGGACTGACCGGAGATCTCCCCTTCCATCCTCATGGTCTTTGGGTTTGTGAGTCCCATGACCGAACTCAAAGAAACCTCAATAACTTGGCTGATTTCAGCCATGTCTAACTCCTTCTGTTCTTCGGCCGCTTGATTCTCTTCTTCTTCAGATTCGTCTCCTTTTTGAGCAATAAGGATACTCACCTCCTTCCTCTTACACTGATGACCCGGAGAGTATTTTTCATCACACTTGAAGCACAAACCCTTGTCGCGTTTTGCTTGATACTCTGCATCAGACATCCTCTTGAAATCTCGGCTTGAAGATGAAGATCTCTCAAAGTTTCTAGAGAAGAATGGTCTGGAGAGGCGAGGATTTGGTTCATTTGAGGGATTTCTCTCGAAATCTCTTGAATGTGTGGGTTTATGATGCCCTAACGGATTGGACCCAAATGGTTTTTGTCCTCCCATGGGCCGACTTGAGTTGTTTTGAAAGCCCAACTTATAAGGCGTTAATAAAAGCTGTTTTTCCTCCACCCGATGGGCCAGATCCATCGCCCGACTCAAAGAACCCGGTTCCAGCATCCTCACTTCCGCCCGAATTGCGGGTTTCAAGCCATTAATGAATTTGCTCAAATAGATGTCTTCACTGAGTTTCTCTAATGGTGCTGCCAAGGTGACAAATTGCCTTCTGTACTCAGCTACTGATCCATCTTGCTTGAGAGCAAGAAATTGTTCACAAAGAGATCCTTCTTGAGTGGGTCGAAATTGCTTCAACAACAAACCCTTAAGCTCTTCCCAAAACAAGATTGGACGTCTTTTACTTTCCCATTGATACCAAAGAAGTGCATCAGATTCAAACGATATAACCGCGGCTTCGATATTTTCATCATTCGAGTATCGATGTAGATTGAAAAATCTTTCAGCTTTGAGGATCCAACCATCAGGGTTTGAACCTTCAAAAATGGGCATATCTAATCTTCTGGGCTTCCTGTCAAACTGTCCCCCTTGTGATGAAGACCCTCCAATTCCACCATTTGGACTTTGGTTTTCCACATTGATGGATGGAACTTGCTCTCTTACTGTAGTAGAGGATGTCTTCTGGGTATCTTGTTGTGCCTTTATGAGCTGATCTAATCTGTTCATGACTTCTTGAAAACCCCCATTTAAAGAATCTAATTTTTCTTGCATACTTACCATTGTTTCTTCCATAATGTCCATTCTTGCATTAGCGCCTTTTCCAGCCATCAAGCCTAGGAATCGTAGTGCTCTGATACCAAGTTGTTAGGATCTGACCTGGTTGATGGATCTCTGCAGAAGTGTTTATGAATCTCAGCACTCTGGAAGCAATTTCAAGCAGGATGTATACCTGAAGACAATAGAAGAATAGCTGGAAAACTTGAAGATCACACAAACATTTGCTGAAGTAGAGATTGTATTGATGTTTCTGATATTGTAATTACAAAATATATTCTGACATACAGAAATACAATGTAATGTGAAAGAATGAGGAAGGCTGTTCGAGAGGCCTTAGTCTCCTAATGAGCAAATGCTCAGTTGTACATTATCTGATCAATGAATCAATCCCTTCTTATTGCTATTCTCTATTTATACTGACTTCACAGAACTAACAGAGCATTTACCTCCTAACAGAGCACTCTAATTACTAACAGATCTTCTAACAGAATATCCTAACTGAAATTACTGGAACTCTTCTAACTCCTTCTCTGACAGACATTCTGTTACTGGAACTCTTCTAACTCCTTCTCTGACATACATTCTGCAACCAACTTAGCAACTGCATTCTTCACCATCTGACAGAGCAGCATTTGCATTCCTTTGCTTCCTACATCAGTAACAACTCAGTAACAACAGGAATTCAACAGCATTTTCTGGAACTCATCATGTACAGTCTGTCACTCAGCATTTACATTCTGTTTCTTCCGTCTAGTGTATGTGAACCTTATCGGGGGCCTATCATCTTTCAAGAAAAATACGCCATCCACTAAGTGTTTCATTCCCTCCCTGCACCTCTTCATTAGAGGAAAAAAAAGTTATACACCAATCACCATCCCACTAAAATGTAAATCAAATAGAAGAATAAATTGAATTGTTCAACAAGTATGAAGTATGGCATATACATAAATTTCTAACTGATACCTTCGTACGGTTGAACATTGAATAAAATGTTGCAACTTCATAAACACGAATAGGAGCAACTTCAATAACCTTAGCCACCTGGACCACCCATGAACAGTTCACATATATGAGAAAGAGGGTGCAAGATGAAAGCATTGACTGTATGTAACTACAATAACATTTAATAAACTATGACACAACAACTATAACACATAACAAGAATTTTATGGAAAACCAAGTCAATAAGCGTCGAACATCGAAGAGACTAATTTGATTTATATTCATCTTTTCGTAATAAACTTTTGTTAGTCTAGGGAAAGTAGAACTAATGTTGCCAATGCTTTATATGTTCAATGAAATCATTTAAAAGATGAGATGCATTTGCAAGGTGCAACAAGATCAAGTTGTATAAAAAAAAAAAGACTCCTGAACAACCAACAAAGGTTGTGGCTAGCCAACAGACTCCACCCTCACCATCAAAGCCAACATCTCAGCAACGAGAAACAAAGGCGTCGCCAAAAGCCGAGGATCAACCCTAATACCCCTTTCATTGTTTGTTTTTTTATCAGACTCAAGCAATTCGACCCAAGCTAAAACCGAAGGAGAAGAAAATAAAGACTTGATTTTTATCACCAAATCGAACATAGAAGATGAAAAACAGTGATTTTGTGTTGAATTAACAGTGCCTTAGCAACAAATATCAACAAAAGAAACCTCAGGAAACTCCATTGTGAAAATAAACCAAATTAAAGGAAACAAAAAACATTTTGGACAACCAAAGAGTATGAAGAAATAGCATTGCACCTGAGTAAATGCTCTGAAACCTAAATAAAACCCACAAACCCCATAACCCTTAGTTGATTTTTGAACAAAACCAACTGAATCCCTCACTAGAATGCTTTAACCAAAATCTGAATAAACCCATTGTAAAGATACCATATTGATTTCACAACAAATGAACCATGAAATGCGATTTTAGTTCTTGTAGCTTTCTAAAACCTAAAATGCAAAACCCCACCATTTTTCCAACAAAAACCAATCAAACCCCACCATTTAACCAGAGAACCATCTTACAAACCCATCTAATCCAACAACAAAAAGGAACCACCTTTGATTCAAACAACAAAAAACTAAAAAGGGTATTTTTACCTGGAAGATCGTCTGGGAGGTAGAGAAGGGCATAAAGGAGATGACTTGGGAGTCTTCCGCTGATACGAAGAATTCCCACCACCAGGTCTCTTGAGAGGGATGAGTTCAGACTTGAGTTTGCGAGAGAGATCGAGAATCCCAAGCTTCTGCAATGTTTCCATGATCTCTCTGATCCTATTCTCTATTGCCTCCTCTTACCCAGAAACCTCATAAGCAGGAGTGCTTCCATGGTCTTGGGTTTGCTTCGGGTTCGCTGGGGTCTCTTGGGTTCTACTTCTCTTCCTTAGAGTCACCATTGCCGCTCTCTCTATCTATCTGTGAGAAGGAAGAGCAGAGGAGGCAAGATCTGAGGAGCAGAGGAGGCTGAGGAGGAGCGAGATGAACAGAGGAGGCGATGCTAAAATTTGGAGCCCAAAGTTGGAGCCAAAACCTGGGTTTCACGCGCCAAAGACCCTCTCAGCTTAGCCACGGCTTTTATCCCGTAGCTAATGTTATATATATAAATATATATATATATATATATATATATATATATATATATATATATATTTTTTTTTTTTTTTTTTTGTAAAGCTTAGCGACGGTTCTTGTGCCGTCGCTAAATGTTTTTATATATATATATATTTTTATGTAAAATCCAGTACCGTAGCTAATGATTTTTATTTCTAAAGCGCTAAATGTTATTTTGTATATATTTTTTTATTTGTAAAGCGCTAAATGTTATTCTACCGTAGCTAATGATTTTTATTTGTAAAGCTTAGCGACGGCTTTGTGCCGTATCTAAATATTTTTGTGTATATATATATATTTTTAAAAACAATTAGCGACGGTATCAAAATATCGTCGCTAGTGACTGTAGCTATTGAAGTTTTTTTTGTAGTGTTATATATATATGATTCAGGGGGCTACATAAGCAGAAAACTGAGGACGACTTTCGATCAGGAAGATATCAGGCGAGGTCTCTCTCCCAGGGACTTCTTCGTCTCCTCAGGCGAGGTCTCTCTCCCAGGGATCTCTCGGTGACGTCCAAATCAAGGGGCCGGCGCAGGTTTCTCCGACACCGCTCACGCTGCTGCTTCAGATCTGGTCGAGATAACCAGATCTAATCGCGAAACCAGTCGGGATCTGTCGAGCAGGAGGAGCAGATCTGTCAAGAAGGAGCAGATCTGTTGAGGTGAGTAGATCCGTCGAGATTTGCCAGCAGGCGAGGTCTCTTCTCAAGCGAGGTCTATCTCCTCAGGCGAGGCTCAGTTTCGTCTTCTCGGGCGTGGTCTCTCTCCCAGTTGACGCTGGATGCAGGGCTAGACTCCTTTGGATGCGATGTCGGCGCCGCCGGCCACCATCCCAACCTCCACGGCGGGAGGACCTGGTAACGGGGGAACGGGTAAACCCTCTTTCGCCCAGATTTTGGGTAAAATCTTGGTGGACGAAGTTGCGGAGGATCAGGTAGAAGGAACTTGTTTCCCCAAAGAGGGAGCGCCAGCAATTGGACTTACGGCCACAGATGAAGTACGTGGCGAAGCGTTCATGGAAAAACATGTGATTGTTCTGAAGTTCTCTAGCTATCGACCAACACTGGACGATATCCGAGATTCGATTCACAGAACTTGGGGAATCCTAGGAGATTTTTCGCTTGGTTTACTAAATCAACGGCACGTGTTAGTTCGACTTCAATCCGAGGTGGAAGCCAAGAAAGTTCTATCGAGAGATTCCTTTTTGATTCGTGGAGTTCGGTTCAAAGCCTTCCGTTGGCATGATGGTTTCAGTTTGAAGGAGGACCCGATATCGGTGCCATTGTGGGTAGAGCTTCCTAACTTACCTTTGCATTTATTTCATCCCCCTATTTTAAAAGCAATTGTGAATTCTTTTGGTGGTTTCTTGCGGATGGATGATCATACTCGATGCCTATCGCGCCCGGGTTTTGCCCGTGTTTGCGTGGAAATGACTTTGGTGGAGAAATTACCAACTAGAGTTTGGATTGACATGGCTAATAATAGGGGCTTCTGGCAGAAGATAGATTACCCAGGCTTCAAATACTGTGATTTTTGCTCCTTGATAGGGCATCAGGAGGACTTTTGTAGAAAAAAAGTTGGGCCTAACGGGCGGTGGGAGTGTTTCTGACCTAGGTAAAGCAGCGAAGGCGGTCAAACCAACAGTCGAAACCAATACTATCAAGCAGCTATACATACCAGTTACCAAAAAGGAACAATTGCCCATCCGCGAAGTGGGTACGAGTGGTGTAAAAAATGACAAGGGTGCGGAGATTACCGAGGAAATTGGGGATAAGAGGCCAGTGGCTATTGCTCCGGCAACGGTGGTGTTGTCCAACAAATTTGAATCACTTATAGAGAATATCGATGAAGATGAGGGTGCTCAAGAGGATCAGCAGCTAGTGGGCAAGACAATGGCTCATGACAGTGCCGCGGTTGTACCAGAATCTACGGAGGATTGCCTCTTGGAGGCAGGGTATACAGTTTCGGAGATTGAGAATGTTATTGGTCCACACACATAGTCGTTGCTACAGGAGGATGCTGTCGACTCGGGGGACACCAGCAATAGCTTTTCTAAGAATATCCTTGTGGCAGTGCCGCGAGACGCGGCCAGCGATACAGTGATGCATGCTGATTCAGGGAGGCCGAGCGATGCAACCTTCATAGCGGGGGCGTTGAGCCGGTCTGATATTCAGCCAGAACCGGTCTCGCAGCAGCCAGTGTTCTACCCTTCAAGAGGGGTCGTGACTTCTCCCCAGCCAGGGATCTGCCTCAAGCCAGAGGCCATGGCCTCGCCCAAGCCAGCGCCCTGCACCAAGGCAGTGGACGTGGCTTGCGCCAATGCTGCGTCGTGCACCACACCAGAAAACAGAGTCTCGCCTCAGCCAGCGCCCTGCACCAAGGCAGCGGAAGTGGCCTCGCCCCAGCCTGCGCCCTGCACCAAGACAGGGGTCGTGGCTTCGCCTCAGCCAGCGCCCTGCAACACATTTTCGGTGTTACTAGCACAGAGCTAGGGGATGCTATACAGGGTCAGCAAGTGCAGGAATTCTCGAATGATGATTTGCAGTCTCTGCTCAGGTTAAAGAGACATTTTGACAAATATGCTATCCAAACTTCCCCGGATTATAAAAGAGTCGGAGACAACTTGAATCAGGCTATATCTTTGTTCAGAGAAAATAGGCTACTTCGACCGCCGAAATTGGACCTCAGTACACTCGAAAGTTCTAGTGAGGATAGTGATGACGTCAACTCAGAATCTGAGCTTGATCCACAGGTAGCGAACAATGATTTGGGTTTAGGGGCTATGTCAGACGGAAAGATGAATAAGAGGCGCCACACCAAAGATATCAGCATTTGTCCCCGAAAATCCAATAGAACTAGGACAGAAAACAAAAGGTACAAAGACTAATTTTGTCTAGGCTTGTATTGGTGCATCCTATCTTTTGTGAGGTTTTGTTTCGGCTTTTTAGTTAACCCTATTGGGTCAGTCATGTAGCCTTCGGGCGTGGATTTTTATATGAATAAAATGGGTCAACATCCCAATTTTGGAAAGAAAAAAAAAAAACAGAAAACTTACATGGATTTACAATCAAGGACAAATTAAAACTTACCAATTTTGAATCAAGGTTTAACAAAAAACAACAAATAGGATTTTGGAAAGACAAATTCGGAGTGTCCATGCCTTTTCTATCTTAATAAATTTTTCTCCCTGTCCAAATTCAAAGCGTCTTCAAGTTTTAAAGAAATTAAACAATCTTTCGGCCTGAAAAAAATGAAGGATATATATGGGTAAGATGCAGGAGATGATCAAAAAAAAAAATTTGATATGAGTAAAAAAAGGAAATGAGTAAGATGAAGGATATGGGTAAGATGCAGGATATGAGTAAAAAAAATGACTGAAAGGCAGTAATAATATCAAAGAGGATATGGGTAAGATGCAGGAGATGATCTAAAAAAAAATTCTAAATCATTCTCATACCTGCAAGTGGCTTTTAACATGGGCAATGCTAAGTCCTCTCACATTCATTAGTTGAAAGACTAATTTGGGAGTTGGTTCTGCAACAACCAAAGGAAAAAAAATGATAAAGAGTTAGTGATCCTTGATAATTGTTGAAATGCTCCGTGAGCTTCTCCTCTGCTGTCTCCCATGAAATCCCTCCGATGAAGAGCGTCTGCAACTTTTATAAATATCAAACAATCTTTCGCCCTGCATAAAAACGAAGGCACTTCAACTAGTCAAAAAGAGTAAAAAATTGACTGGAAGGCGGTAAGAATATAAAAAGAAAATATGGGTAAGATGCAGGGACGGCTTCTACCGTATCAAAGAAACTGTAGCTAAAAGAATTACTAAGCCTTCTCTTTCAAAAAAACTGTTACAAATAACATTTCCCCTCGATGAACCTCATTTGCTTAAGTCACGCAGTGAAGTAACAACCACCATTATATAAGGTAAAGAGAACATTAGACAAATGTATGCAATTTTAACATTCGACAAATGTTAGCATTGGTTATGAATTACTAAACCTTATCTCTCACCTGAAAAAGAAGACGCACGCAGGAGATGGCGGGGTTTGGAGTGGGTGGAGGCGATAGAGAGTAGAGAATAATGGACAAATAGTACCACCACGGCACCACCGTCGTCCTCCTTATATCAAAGAGAATATCTGAGATCTCTTGCAGCTAGGGAAAGGCGGGGAAGGGAGGGGAGAGGGAGGCGGCCGGGATGGGTGTCGAGTGAGAGTTTTTTCCCAGCTTTGGGTTTCTTCTCTGCTGCTGGGGTCTTCTCTGCTACGTCGGACTTCTCCTCTGTGGGTTTCTTCTCTGCGGGTTGAGAGAAAATTTTTGGTTGAGTTGGTTGGTAGAGAAAATTTAAATTTATATAGAGAGGGGTAATTGAAGGGGATTGGTTGAGTTGGTTTCACGTGGATCGGTGACGTGGTTTGGTTTAGTGCGTTGGATTGAGCTAAAGTTTTTTGGTGTTATTGACAGTTGAGATGAGGTTTTATTTTTGTGTAATTAAAAAAAAAAAAATCTATTAGGGACGGTTTCTTGCTGTAGCTAATAAAATAATCTTTGTAAAACTTAGCGACAGTTCTTTGCCGTAGCTAAATGTTTTTGTGTATAATTTTTTTTTCAAAAAATCAATTAGGGACGGTTTTTTGCCGTAGCTAATAAAAAATTCTTTGTAAAATTAAGCGACGGTGTTTTGCCGTAGCTAAATGTTTTTATGTATAATTTTTTTTTTCAAAAAAATGAATTAGGGACGGTTTTTTCCCGTAGTTAATAAAAAAATATTTGTAAACATTAGCGACGGTGTGTTTGTCGTAGCTAAATACTTTTTTATATATTTTTATTTGTAAAGCTTAGCGACGGCAAAGCTAGATGTTTTTTATATATTTTTTAAAAAAATCCATTAGCTACGGTATTCTACCGTAGCTAATGAGTTTTATTTGTAAAACTTAGCGACGGCTCTTCTGCCGTCGCTAAATGTTTTATATATATATTTAAAAACCATTAGCTACGGTAGAAAACCGTAGCTAATGTGTTTTATTTGTAAAACTTAGCGACGGCTATTTTGCCGTCGCTAAATGTTTTTATTATATATATTTTTTATAAAAAACCATTAGCTCCGGTAGAAAACCGTAGCTAATGAGTTTTATTTGTAAAACTTAGCGACGGCTAAGATACCGTCGCTATTACAAGAATTATCGACAGTTTTATGCCATCGCAAATAATTTAGCGACGGTTTTTTATACGTATGTGGTGAAACAGTATCAGAAACATTAGCGACGGTTGATTGCCGTCGCTAATCTTTTAATTTGCCGTCGCTAAGCTTTTAATTAGCGACGGTACTAAAAACCGTCGCTAGTTTCCGTAGCTAGTAATGCGTTTTTTTGTAGTGACCGCCACGGTTGAGGAATTTAAGGGTAGGAATTGTAATATTTACTATTTCAGATTTTCAAAATTCTTAGCATGCTGAATGAAACCAAATTAGATTGTTTACACTTTCGAAAATTTTTATTGTGGATGTCTTGGTTGCCCTCGCCTTGACTAAACTGTGGCCTTGCCGCGCTTCAAAGAAAAAACAGAGCCTTCTTTAAAGCCGTGGCAGAGGCGCAATGGAGCCCCCAACATGTTGAGAATTTGGAGAAAAGAAATACATTTCACGAAATTACAAGCGAATTTGGAGAATAATGTTCTGCCTTTCTGCAGTTTATATACAAGCTAATCACCCAAAATTAGGCAACTCCTAATCACCCTAAGAATCTGCTAACTTCCTTAAAGATGTTATACAACATTGACCCAATAAACAACCTTCCTAAAACCAATATTTAGTTCCTAAAATATAGTATTAACATAATCAACAGAATATTCTCAATATATTCTCAATAAATATACAACACCACATGTATATGATGTATTCTTTGTTCAAATATGAAGATTTATTTGTATTTCCTCACTGATTGTGAATCTGGGATATAGAGAACCATGGAGGAGGACCATTGCGTCATTGATGTTACCTATTTCATATTGACTATGATTCATATTGAGTGGAACTAGCGTAGATTGTATTGGGTCATTTGGAATAACCCCGTTGATAATTGCAGGTATTTTGAAACTCGTTTTTATAGCCTTTGTGGCTTTCTGGTGGAACTAATACTTCACAGTTCCAGTTTCCTCGACTCTTACAATGTGCTCATGTACTTAAAAACATTAAGACATGAAAGAAATTAAATATAGAAGTTTCCGTTAATTGATCATTTTAAACTATAGAAACTGACCGACTTCCTCCCCTGCTTTATACTATAGGCCACTTGCAACTTTTTTAGTTGTTCTTTCAGTTACGAATCAGTAACATGTTTATGCATGTTAACCAACTATTGTTTATGAAGAGTAGCACTCAGTAAGCTTTACAAATTATTCTCCATGCAGAGTAGTTGGAGCTGATGACATTTCACTGAGAATTACTCACTGTGGAGTCTGTTATGCTGATGTTGTCTGGACAAGAAATGCAATTGGAGACTCGAAGTATCCACTGGTGCCTGGGTATGGGTCTTAACTTGAGAGATTTCGTAAAGTTTTTTTTCTTCTTCGTTTTCCTCCTTTTGTAATTCTGACGAACTTTTTGATGTTTATGCACTAGGCATGAGATCGTTGGGATTGTTACAGAGGTTGGTTCTAATGTTCAACACTTCAAAAGCGGTGACCATGTTGGAGTTGGAACATACGTGAACTCATGTCGAGAATGTGAGTATTGCAATGACAGGCTAGAAATTCATTGCGCGAAGGGCTCAACCCACACCTTTAATGGCATTGATGCGGATGGCACGGTGACAAAAGGAGGATATTCCAGTTCCATTGTAGTCCATGAAAGGCAGGTCTTCTATACACTTCATCTTTTTCTTTTCACTTGTTTTATACCAGTGCATATGGTGTAACTTGCATTTTTCAACATTGGCTTCCCTGTTATTGAGAGTTTACCTGTGCCATTTTCTGTGTAATTGTCCAACCAAAATCATCAGTAAATATGAGAAACTCACTTGGATCAATACTTGGATCAAAAACTCACTTAGACTATCAAAAACAAAATGTTTTCGTCTTATTCTTTCCATGGGGTTTTATTCATGCTGTATCCACAGGTACTGCTACCGAATCCCTGACGACTATCCGTTAGAGTTAGCTGCACCATTGTTATGTGCCGGTATAACAGTTTATACTCCCATGATGCGCCACAAGATGAACCAGCCGGGTAAATCTCTTGGTGTGATTGGGCTAGGTGGCCTTGGTCATATGGCTGTGAAATTTGGGAAAGCTTTTGGATTGCACGTAACAGTTTTCAGTACAAGTATGTCTAAGAAGGAAGAAGCGCTGAACCTCCTTGAAGCTGAAAATTTTGTCATTTCATCCGACAAACAACAAATGGAGGTAACCATAATCCAGACATTGGTCATTCATTTGTTGAATGTGTGCTTGGAACCGTTTGCATGATTCACAGTGATATATAGTTGAATCTACCACCATATATAGTAGGTTCAACCTATCGTGCCCAAGGTCAGCAATGTGTCCCAAGCATAAATATTCAACAGAATTTGTTTAGGCTCGTTTGGCTATGGTGTGACAAGTCAAAAATGTCTTTGCGAACTGTTAAAAAAAATTGGTTTCTGCTTTCTGCCACCATGACACCCTCCTCCCCCTTCTTCAACAGAATTTGTTTAGGCTCGTTTGCTTTCTGCCATCAAAATCTCTGGACTTCATCATTGACACTGCATCTGGAGATCACCCATTTGATCCCTACGTTGGCTTCCCAAGTGAAATCAAATTTCTTCCCATAAGCCTTCTTTTGGGTAACCTACTTGTGGAACGAAATGAATTTATGAATGCATTAATTCAACTCCCTTTCTCTTATACTACTAAATTTACATGATTTCAGGTTCAAGAATGGTTGCTGGAAGTGTCACCGGTGGTACCAAAGACACACAGGAGATGTTAGACTTCTGTGCTGCCAAGAAAATATACCCAGAGATTGAAGTGATTCCAATCGATTACATAAATGAGGCACTTGAGAGGCTAGTAAAAAGAGATGTGAAGTATCGATTTGTGATTGATATCGAGAACTCACTCAAGTGATATACCATGTTGGTACAAGCACGGTTCTTCTCCGTTCTTCAGTTTCTTCTGCAGTAGCTTTGCATGTTTAATGTAACTTCAGTACCTATATAGTGTTGAAAAGCTCAATTCATTCCTTTTAGGGCTTCTCCTATACCTCTGGAAAGATTATGGTACATGTGAACCTGCTTTTTTTTGTTTGAAATAAATATAGGTGCTTGGATGACTTTTATTCTTTTTCTAATTTTCTTATTATTCTTTTTTCATATACAAAACAGAGTTTCTGTTCTGTTGAAAGCTACATTCAGAAGTTGATTACAATTTTTGCCTTATCGACATTCTAGAAAATGAAGCTGGTTATTCAAAGTAGATGGTGTCAACCAATGTGTTATCCCAAATGTCTAAGCCTTTATTCAAATCAAACACCCCAAAACACTAGCTTAATCATCCAGAGTAATAAGATCTCATTAACTAATAGTCTAATACTTGTTGGATAAACATAAAAAGCAAGCATGATCATGTTTGCAGCTGGCCGCGATTCTTGTAATCTTGAACGCTTGCTTGCTGGTGATTCTTCAGGGTGCTGAAGTATTTGGCATTGAAATTTAAAATTCTCTCTCATCGTATGTCCCCCCACTGCTGGTTCCATCGTGTTATTATTAGTATTTGGCAGTGTAGGCGTGACTGGTGGCTCGTGCAGCTTACCCCATAGAAAGGTGTATAGTCCTATGATGATCATAAGCATACCTAAAATGCTGCAATCAATAATTCATTCCACAAATATTAGTCATTTAGATTAGTGATGTTTGATCGATCACTGGACAATCATAGCAGTAGCAATGATAATAAGTTAAACAATTGTAAGCGAAATATGACCCAGTACTACTGGCGTACCCTCCAACAGTGATGGGTTCGTTGAATATTATGGCTTCAGAGATGGCCACAAAGACCAAAGAAAGTAGATTAAACATAGGAGGATAAGTAGGTCCTCGTTTTTTTACAGTCCACAATACCAGGCAGAAGGTTGCGCCGGATGACAAAACTCCCTGTGGACACGGATCGACTGTAAATTAGCATCTGATAAGAGAAACTGTAATTACTACTTTCTTACTGTAACCGTATCTACTTACCGAGTAAATGATAGTTATTAGTTGCAAATTCCAGCCTAATTGCCATGATGCTCCACTTCTATCTAGGATTAACCCTACCACCATGCACTGGAAAGATGCCATGATGCAACTAATTGCAGTTGTCCAATAATGTGATGAATATACTTTAGCCATCTTGACCTGATCGATAAATAAAAAATATTGTGATTGTAAGTTGAAAATTTGGAGAAGCATAAAAGAATTCATTGCTTTGCTTTCTTAAAACCCTACCTGTATTATAAACCATGCCGAAAGGCTCAAGCAATTACCCACCAACATGAAGCTACCACGAAGCCAATTGATATGAATTGGAGTTGATTGAATTGTTGCGTTATTATTAATATTATTAGTAGTATGTAGGACTTGCGAGGAAATATCACCACCGTGATACTTTGGGTGGTGTATGTAGAAGGATTTGCCGCGATAAAGACCATATGTCAACGCTCCACCTACGCATATTATAGTCCCTGCAATCTTTGCATTACCTGATTTGGTTCCAAACCTCAGTTTCTCCAATCTGGCTAAACAAACCATTCATCAAAATTCTTAACTCTATTCTTATTTACTACATAATGTCTGCTAAATCATAAATCAAATATGTATGTTTTATGTCATACCTAAAAATGGTAGAAAACACAAACGTAACGACTGGAATCATACTGAAGAAATTTGTTGCGTATGTAGCTGTGGTGTCTCGTAATCCATAGTAATACATACTCATTGCCAACGATATCCTGCAAACGTCATATTGTCGTTGAAGTCGCACAAAACGCGTTGATGTAGAATGATTCTATGTTTTATATACATGCCCTACCTAAGCCACTTTCTGTCCCTATATATGCATGAGATGTAGGAGTGTTTTTAGTGATTGACAATCACATGAAACTGAAAACCATCGCTATATTACCAAAAATGTAATGTAAAAACAACAAAAAATGGCCGGGAGAGGTAAAGAAGAATATATTGTGTTGATTTGGTGCCCATGCTCAATTAATAGTTACAGGTTGATCATTTCAAAAAGATCAGTCGGGTTTTCAACATGGAGATGATGATGAACTTGTTGATAATAGAAAGTTTAACTGTGCCATTCTTCTTGCCTTGCCTTGCCTTGTTAAGAAAGACTTCTTCCCCTAGACTAGTTTTATTCGAAAATACTAGGCAACCAGGTTTTGCAATCAGGGTCACGTGCTGTGATTTTGAAAGAATGATGAAATCCTGAAAGTGTTTATGTGTATCTCGAGGTTGTAAAAAACCTCCTCCTCTGATAATATCACATATTGCATAACCTGGTTTCCTAACCTCGCTCTTATCATTAGTTAACCTTTTGACTAAAGCATGAATATTAATGTGATTATGCATTATGACTGTTAGTTCACAAGATGATTTTTTACTATATTTACATGCAACAACAAGAAAAGCTAGACAATAATTAGCTGAGTTATCGATTGATTAATGAAAATATCATTACCCGAATATTGAATTTATGAAAATCCAACCCAAAGCCTCCCAAGTAATCTTCTTAATCAAACCTCTGTAAATCATAAAAACAAGATTAATTCAAGAACTATAACATTGCATTGAGAGATTTATAACTACAACTAGTATACGTACGTACCCCTGGCCATTGCTAAAAGTCAGTAAAAGAGTTAAATCAAATATACCTTTCCATGATCAAGGCTAATATGGTGACGAATACGGCTGCAACGATGTGCCTGTATGTCATTAGAGCAAAAATAAATGTGCCATTGTTGAGTATAATCCTTGATAGCAGTTGTAAACCAGTCATAAAGACCTGAACCAAGACCCATGCTTATCAATGATCCTGATTTCTCCATCCACTCCTTTAAAACCCACCATCTCT
>OY747128.1:1327093-1426663 GCA_963556465.1 Berberis vulgaris | reverse complement strand
AAACTCCTCTAGGCAATTCATAAATTTCACAAAATTTTATTGTTCATTTAGAGGAGGAGACATCAGCCTTTCTCCAATTGCTTGGCTTATTGAAAAACTTACTCCTTATGCTATTTGTTAAGTCATTAGGAATACGTGTTCAGCTGCAAATGGGCTTGTCTCTTTATCTGCCCCGCCGACTCCTTCTGTGCCTTTGGAAGCCTCTGTGGGCCCCGCTAAGTCCAAAAGGAGTCCGCTCCCCCCATCTCTTCTTTAAGGGGTCCCACCTTGATGGGGTCCGTCTGGCCAAAATTGATCTCTTCCGTGGGTCCCACCATGAAGTTGAATCGGTTGCAGGCTATAATGTAGAATATCCTGCATGTTCAGGTAACATTGGCTAACTCCATGTTCAGTCAGATAAGACCGGTCAACTCTGAAAAAACTTTTTATCCTCTCAATCCAGCGAGCAAACTTTTCTTGTTTTTAGACTTTCACTTTTTTCCAAGTAGTGCTTTCAGCTTAGCTTTTCATTTCAATTAACAACTGCCAGCCCCCTGAATCTGGCTCATCAAGCTGGAGCGAATCAACTTTTGAGCTAAATGTGTTGCTGGAACTTTTTTCTCCCTCCGCTGCGAAAGCAGCCGTTTTAGATGCCCAAGTGGAAGTGCATACGGCGGAAATGTAATTTTTTTTTCTCGTATAAAGGATCTCAAGTCGCAGCTAGCTCATGGGTTACCGCTGCAACTCAACTAGGGGGACTTCGAGGAGCACTTGGTACAAGAAAACTTGGCAAACTCACTTAATATTCATCGGTACCATACTCGCCTCTCGAATGAATTGTTTAAGCTCCAGATTATGGAACTCAAAGTAAAGTTACAAAATTGTATTTTCAATGCTCTCTTGATTGAACCGATAATCGACAATATTATGGATCTCTCCCCTTATGAAAACATCCGATTTGAAGTTTTGCATTTCATTGAGCATAAAGTAGAATCGGTTAGTTCGATGCACCATAATTTTCAAAAAAATATTCTAGAAGGAACACTGAGATACTTTATTCAAGATATGGAACAAACCGGAATCGGGTCGTTTATATATAAAGAGTTCCTTTCCCACTTTATGGACGAGGAATTCCTTAGCAAAGGAAAAGTGATCCTCGTGCACATGAGAAGCAGGTTCATCACGACACAAGGCAGTGGAAAGCTTTCCCCAGCATACACCGATTCACCAGGGGGTTCTTTATCAAATTCCTTCTTTTTGGCGTTTCCAAAAGCGATGGTGTGACCAGTTTCGTCCAAGAGGAGCATCCCCCGATCTCAATTCATGTGGTTTCGGCTCGTACGCCTCCAATAAAGCTAGGTGTCTCGCTATTTATTTATCCAATCTTTTTCTTTTAACCCGTCCCTTTCCCTGTTCCGGAGGTGGCTTAAGATTGCTTATTCCTAAAGTCTGAAATTGCGTTGGATTTTTTCTATAGTACTTTTTGCTTTAAACACTCAAAAACTTCCCCCTATCCTATGATGGAGATTCCGTTCTGGTTGGAGGGCGAGCAAATAACTCTTACTTATAAACAGAATTGTTTTGCACTCAAGGTCGGTGCAATAATTAGAGATTCTAAAGGTGATGTTATCTCTGCTGCAGCTGGCTCAGCCCCAAATTCATCTATCACAGTCCTTGAACTCAGAGGAGTGGAGTTAGGCACTCAACTTGCTAGCAACCAAAATTGGCAACATGTAATTGTAGCTTCGGACTCTTTGGCAGTAGTGCAAATCCTCAAAAAACAAGTGGAGCCATCATGGCAGGCGATCACGACAATCAGACGAATCCGTCAACTTCGTTGCCTTTACATCCTTTTATATTTTTCATGTATATAGGGAGACTCATAGAGCAGCTGACCATCTTGCTAGCCTAGATTCAGGTCAAAATTTTGTTGAATTTGTCCCTAGCTCCTTCGCTGGAGAATTCACTGCCCAGATACAAAAGCTGTATTTGGATTTGAAAAGCTATTTGGTGGGGCGGCATGCATATCACTCATCACTATCGCTAACGGTTGCAAAAGAAACCTATTTTTTAGTGTCCTCTTTTCTTTTCGCTCGTGCTTGAGCAACAATGCTTTGGTCTTATTTTGTAATCCTTTCTACTCTATTAATAAATTTCAAAAATATATAAAGCAAAAAAAAAGAAGAAGATAAAGCTTAAATGATTACATGGGTTCTTAACAAGTTTAAATGTCTATCCCAATATTCGTTCAACATGTGTGTCATGTCCAAATGTTATGTTTATATATCTCTGGAATGCAAATAAGGTCAATTAACTGAACAATTTCGTGTCAACTACATGGATAAGTTGAAATTATCAACCCCATTTATTATTAGATTTTTCATGACTACAGTTGTGATTTACTATTCCTAGTCTTTCTACATGCACATCTTTATTCTTTTGATAGGTTATAGTTTCAAATTCAGAACCATGCTCAGAGAAGGCTATATTGGTTAACTAGTTGTAGTTGAAGATATGTTTTTCTTTACAGTTATATCTGCAGTATGCACAGTTCTTTAATGCTTTCCTATTGCAAATTTATGACCATTCCGTGAAGGCATATTCAGTCAGTGTTTGTATATCACATTGGTGTTACAGAAATCCATCAATGAGGCTGCTCAAGCTTGGGGTTTGAAGTGTTTGGGATATGAGATAAGTATGTTATTGTTGGCGTGTCCAAAGTCTGACCAAAACATATGTTATTTGTTGTTTTACCTCAGGAGCTGTATTTTATTGTTAGTTGTGCTTTTGTAGGGGATATCTCACCCCCTCCTGGAGTGAGGGCAGCTATGGAAATGCAAGCAGAAGCGGAACGTAGAAAACGAGCTCAGGTTCTTGAATCAGAAGGTGTTATGCATGAAATTTGATCATTATTTTTAAAATTGTATATTAGAATTCTCAAATCACGAGAATATTATACCCTGGAGCTTTTGAAATAATTTGGTATTAGTTGCTGTAACATGTGCTTATCCATCTGATGGGATGATTATTGGAATGGTCATTTGATCTGTATGACGAGACACTTAAATTTTTTTGCTCTTTATACCTTCTTGCATCTTGTAAACATGCATTGATTGGCTTATAAATTTACAGGAGAGAGACAGGCAAACATAAACATAGCAGATGGAAAGAAAAGTTCTGTAATCTTAGAGTCTGAAGCTGCAATGATGGATCAGGTGAACAGAGCTAAAGGTGCGCTTATGATTCTATCCTAAAGTGTTGCTATGCTGTATGCATTATTCATCTGAAGCATTAATGTTATGATGTGAATGGTACATCTTTACTCTTTCCTCCACCAAATTTATTTGCAAGAAATTTGATCTATAAATAAGTAGAGAGACAACTGATATACTTTAGAAGAACCCAGGAACCCAAGAACCATGGGTAAACCTCCAATACGTGTAACATGTGGAAGAAGTCTTATAAGAAGGTTCTGGACGTATATATACTCACCAACATCACATGGCTTCACAGTGATGTGTCCGCTCTTTGAATTTTTAATTTCATTTTTCAACCCACAAGCATTCATTTCTGACTTGCTACCACCAAGACCTCACTCCAAGATGTATATGATGGAAGAGTGATTCTATGTGTCGAGGGAAAGGGCGAGGAAACCAGCGAGGAAAAGGAGGTGGCGGGGGGTGAACCGTTCACCCCCCTCGAGATGCGCGCGCCAAAAAAATGGGCACACATCTCGAGGGGGGTGAACGGTTCACCCCCCGCCACCTCCTTTTCCTCGCTGGTTTCCTCGCTCTTTCCCTCGACATTTAGAATTTCCCATGATGGAATATGGGTTACTATTGTTTACTCTATTGTCACGTATCTCTTATGCCATCATTTATTTAGTTGGTCTTTCGATTAAGAGAACCAAACAAGTTTGGACCTCTATGGTATTTGAGTTATGTATTTGTTTCGAAGATTTTGTGAACAGGTTGGTGATTTATTATCTCTTTTTTTTTTTTTTGTGCGCGTGCATGCATGTTGGGGAGGTGGGGGTGGGGGGTCAATAATTTTAAGTTTTCATTCCCCCACCCCCCAAAAAAAATCAACATGAAATTTGCAAAGATGCAAATTTTAAAAGGTGCCATCTTGCCATTTAAATTTCTGTATTTCTGAATTTTGTTGGGGAAAAAAAGTAAAGGATATTGTACTTGAACATATGGAAACCCAATTAATTAATTTTGGAGCTCACCAGTATAATGGTATAAATTTTACGATAATGTAACTATAACACTAAATGAGTTTTGTACTTTGAATATATATTTAACTAAAGTAGGGGTCTACCAATTATAGCTCAGTTGGTCGGACATCCACTCTCCTTGTGAGAGGTCGCGGGTTCGACACTCACCAGTTAGGATTTTGTGAGTTTTCGCCTGATTATTAGGAACACATTTGCTCCGCCATTTGTCACTACATTCTCTTTGGAAAGGTAGCTACGTCAAGTCTTTATGCTGTTAGTGCCGTAGGTGTCTGCTTGTTGCTATGTATTCTTCATATGGATGGTTGCCAGCTCTTA
Organism: Berberis vulgaris; assembly: GCA_963556465.1. Taxonomy (NCBI): domain Eukaryota; kingdom Viridiplantae; phylum Streptophyta; class Magnoliopsida; order Ranunculales; family Berberidaceae; genus Berberis; species Berberis vulgaris. The sequence goes on along the minus strand of OY747128.1, from coordinate 1,422,129 downwards.
ATGAATTGCTAGCCTTTTAGTTTTCAGAAGCAACACTTCAAGGCTTTTCTGGAGATTAAATCCTTGTGTCCTTCGTTGGTGGAAGCAGAAAAAATGGTAGATTTACTAAACTATTTGACAAGAAGATTTGTTCTATTGGTATGCTGCTCGCTGCTATGCACAAGTATTTGATCTTTGATGGTCTACTATATCATTTGACATCCTTTTGTACATTGGAGTAATTTTGTTTCCTGTCGACAAGCTGTGTTTTTTAAAGCTTGGTTAGATGTATACTATATATTTCTGTCCATGAGTCAGTTCTAATTCTAATAAATAGAGACTATTGATTTTGGATTTAAATTGAAGCTGTTTTGTTTATCTTATGTTTTTTTTTTTTTTTTTGGTCTGTAGGCTGCGAGTTTAAGAATTGCTGAGCAATATATCCAAGCCTTCAGTAAAATTGCGAAAGAGGTGAAAAATTTTCTCGATTAAATGCAATTAATTCAGATGTAGTAATGAGATTCATTTCCTTTTTATTTCTCTTTCAGAGCACAACTATGTTGCTTCCTAGCACTGCTGCAAATCCTGCCAGCATGATGGCTCAAGCAATGACCATATATAAAAACCTGATTGGCGACAGTTCAGGTGGTGTAACCCATGAGATCACACACTCTGGGACGTCACCAAACAGCAATGCCAATAGTTCCGCAAGACAGGGTAGTGAGAGTAGCCATGCTTCCGATGCAATGGAAAGAACGAGTTCTGATGATAGTGTAGGCAAACCTGTTTTCTCTTTGCAAAGTCACAATAAGAGAGATGAAGATGACATCAACAGTCGATGATAAGATAATCTCAGATCTATTCGGTGTTAGGTGAGCCCTTCAGGTATTACTGCGGCTCCTCTGTTTCTGTATTCTAAAAAATTGAGATTACGTCAATGAAGGTAGAAGAATTTACAGTTCTGTTGAGAAAGTTGAACACAACTACTCATTTTGGTTCTTTTAATTTGACCTGTTTGAACAATTTAAAAAAATAAGAAAATTTACATTTCTTTCAAAAAAATAAGAAGATATTTGCAATCACACTGATCTTTATCTTCTTACTTCTTAGTAAATGGTGCATGCATTGTTAGGACACCTCCTGCACTTGGGTTGATTCGAAATCACAGTGGACACAACTGTATGAGCTCTTAGTGCCCTATACAATGCTTGTGGCATGATTTTTAGGGCACCAAAACTTTAATGATTCATGTCTGAATCAGGTCATCGAAATTTGACAAATTCTACAATACATGTGGCACATGCAGTGATCCGAGGATATTCAATGGATCACCTCTATTTTGGGTTTAGTTTGCCTACAAATACTAAGCGATACTGAAAAAAGGCGCCATAGATTTGGAGGAGAGGCAGTACTTGAGAGTTTTTTCAACCCAAAGCTTTTGACTTCTGTAATTTTCTCCCCTTCCTCGTTTCTTCTCCAAATAGAGAAAGGCTGGCGAAGTACATTGAATCCCTCTTGCATTATTTGCAACATATGTTGTTGTAAATTATGTAGTTATCGCATTTGGCATGCAAATGAGTTTCAACATAAAAATTGTTTGGTCACATTTTGACAAATTGGCATGCAATAAAGAAAAACACTGTTCCCCAAAACGTCACGTGCCAAGAGTTCTTTCGTATTTACAAATAGCATGTTCCAAGAGTTGTTGGGAGTTTTGAAGTTTGATACTTTGCTTCATCATAAATCATACAATAGTAGAATTGCTTGATCATACATAATTTTCAACAATAGTAGAAGTATTACAATCAAGATAACATGCAAAGTCATTACATGTTGAGTAGATCTGCTAATAATCGATGCAATAACCACAACAATCATAAATTTGATTGAGATGATGTAGATGTGTGAGTACCTTGAACAAAATTGGATGAATTGTCTTCAACTGTAGATGTAGGAGGATCTTGAAAAGGGTTGGGCGGCATTTGCAAGTCTTCGACACGTTTTTGTAGCATTTCAATAACCATACTCATTGAAGGACGATTTGCTGGATTTGTTTGTATACACCATAGCCCGACTATCATCATCTTTCTGATACTTTCTTCTTCAAATGTGTCATCGATTTCACCTAATCCAATACTCCCATGTTGCTCCAAGCGATTGTAAATCCATTGCGGGAAATAAATCTCACTTGTCTTTGCGGTGGGATCAATGTTCTTTCTCCCTCCAACCATTTCCAGCACCATCATTCCATAGCTATAAACATCGGATTTTGAAGAAACACCCCCAAAATTCCTACAGTAAACCTCTGGTGCAATATAACCTATGGTACCTCGGGCATTGAGCATTGAAACAGTACTCTCCCTTGTCGGGCAAAGTTTGGCCAACCCAAAATCCGAGATCTTTGGACAAAAGTCCTTGTCTAGAAGAATGTTGTGAGGTTTAATATCAAAATGCAGAATGCGAGTAGTACAACCACGATGTAAATATTCTAACCCGTTAGCGATTCCCAAAGCAATTTGATGCAACTTTTCCCATCCTAAAGGGTGTGTTGAGCTTGGGCTCTTCTCATCGTATATGAACTTTTCAAGTGATCCATTGGGCATGTATTCATAAACAAGAGCTCGTTTAGACCTTTCAAAGCAAAATCCAATAAGACTAACGATGTTGACATGGTTAGTCCTACTGATTGCAGCAAGTTCATTGACGAAATCTTCTCCATTACCTTTGGATTCAGTCAAAACCTTAACAGCCACCAAGCGCCCATCCCTAAGTTTGCCTTTGAAAACACTTCCATAGCCTCCTTGGCCTAGTTTATCCTTGAAGCCATTGGTAATTTTTTTGAGATTTGAATATGTGTGTTGATGAAGGGCAAGAGGTCCGTGCCCATAGTTTTCAAAAAACGCTTTCACATTGAAGTTCTTTCTGTTTTTGGTACTCCATCTACAGAACATTAGAGAGCACTTGGATGAAATACTCCTCCTATATATTATTAGTACGATTAAAGTAACCAATGCTCCAGTTACAACCGATACACCTGTACGTAATACAAAAAAAAAAAAAAAAAACTATTTAGTTAATTCAATCCTATAACATTAACTATCTCTATAGTTTGAATGTCCATCTTTGTTGAGGTTTTGGGAGCTTACCAAATATGATTCTCTTTCTGTGTACCACAAAAAACCCAACACTTGACATTGACGTTGGCGTTGGCGTTGGCGTTGACGTTGACGTCGGCGCATCTACATTCACAAGCATCACGTTTAGTCAAGCTAAACTACAATTTCAAAGTATCCAATTAGGTAAACCGGCCATGAAAGACTTTATTGAAATGTTTGGTTTGTCATTCATGATGTGAAGCTCAAAGTCAAAGTGTTGGTCCGACGAGACATCTCTAAATAATGGAAAATTCATTTATGAACTAATTACCTCCAAACTCCAAATGATACTTGATGAAGAGGGTATCAGATATATCATACAAGTGCAAGTACATCAATTAATAATTGTTATGGAAGCTTGCAACCTTCTAAGTATAGGTGAAAACTTTGAACAAAACATCCTACTGTTGGTGCCAGGTAAGTTGAAAACAATGACACTTGCACCATCATATCTTAGAAACTTTACTTTTTTTCTTATTTTTATTCCAAACTTGGAAAATTTTCTGAACGTCTCCAAAACATTGGACCTCTCCTTGATTTTAAAATTTTAACGTTCATAAAAATAGAAGAATACCAACAATTAACGTTCATTTCGAGACTATCAAAATTAATCTATTATAAGCAGATTACCTGCACGATTTGGACAGCTGGATTGTATGCTACCGTTTGATGTGCAATAACAGTCATAGCCGCCATAGTAAGCGGTGACAAACCCACACTGGTAATGGTCTTTCTCGCAGCCTTCACATTCTGTACTTGCTTTCCACTCCATTTCGATCCCCGATTCCAAGATGGAACCATAATTGCTACCGTTGTTGAAAAGATTAGGAGCCGAAAGAAGCACAGGGATATTTACAATTCATTACAATTCGAATCCCAACTATATATATCCGGAACTGCATCTTCTTCATCGAATACATAACTACGGTTTGCAGGATTGGAACCTAGGCATGGCAGATACGGTAGAGAGGGTGGAGGATTCGGACTACATTTACTGTAGTAATAGAGATATCTAAATTTTTGGGATAAATAAAGACTTCCAGTACTTGAGATCTGGTCGATTATTTGAGGTTGAGGACAAGTTTGTCCCACAAAATGGGTATTCACAACTCTCAAGCTTCGATTGGTATAGTTGATGCTTCTCACCAAGTAATCAATGTTATCAATAGATAAGATTGGATTTCCATTGGAACAGTCGATACCAAGATCTGGGTATCCGCAGAATGTTCCAGGGCTCGCGTATATCGACGAGAAAGGGTAACTGAAATTAACTCCGTTGCTTTCACAACTGAAATATCCACAACTGAAATCAACTCCGTTGATTGAGACGATGAAACTGCAAGCAATTCCAATAACAAGTAGAATGAGATTTTGTAATTGCTGGAACATGATTGATCCTCTTCTGAATTGTAGTAACAACCCGAATTACACAACACACTTGCTTTGGTTGATGGCATACTTGAATGTTGTGATAAGCCATACTTTAGTAATTGTGTTGATTTTTACAAGTCTTTGTCAAGTCAATTTGCATTATTATCACCATGTGAGTGATAACAGCCACTTACTTCCTATTCAAAATATCCCAACCTTTTATTCTATGGCCACTAGTTAGTAGGGCTGTCAAGGTTTTTCTTAAGATTTGACTTATTTTTTAGTCGTCTTTGTGGTTGATGTGTATTAGATCCAAGGATTTTAGGCGGAATTAGGTGGGTTTTGTGAAGCGATTGTGTTAAATGCAGAGGCAAACTAGGGCGATGGAGAGATCAAACACTATGAGGAGGAACAAGCGAGGTCTGGATCCAACTGAGGCTGAGGATGGACAGCCTAATCAGAAGCGCCCTGCTCTTAGGGGGGGCACGGGATGGGACGAGATGGACCCATCACGTTCATTAGGGATCGGGACGGGATGAGACGATAACACATACTAAACAGTCCTCCAATAAAAAAAGTTTTATCTCACATTACTCACATACCAATAATTGCTCTTTGATTGATGACATTCTTAAATAATGCGACAAGTCATGCATGACTGACTAATTACACAACACACATGCTTTGTTGGTTGATGGCAAACTTAAATGTTGTGATAAGTCGTGCATGACTTTAGTAATTGTGTTGATTTTTTCAAGTCTTTGTTAAGTCAATTTGTGATTATTATTACCAAAAAAGATCCTTGTGATTGATAACAACCTTTTATTCTGTGACCACTAGTTAGTTGGGCTGTCAAGGTTTTTTTTGAGATTTAACTCATTTTATGTCCTTTATTGGTGGACACTACGTCAGAATGGGTAATTAATAATATTAATATCTTTTAATTTGTAACTCTTCATTGTGTTACAAGTCTTGTAACAAAACAAAATATTACTAATTATTGACTTAAGTTACAATTAGTAATTATATGTATATGTATTATTTATAAAATAACTAAAAAAAAATATTTAGTCAAACAAACAAATGTTCAACCAAAAAAAAAAAAAATTTATGTCGACACTAGTCCATCAAAATAGACGGCTGAGATCTCACATCATAGAGTCCAGAAGCGAAAGAGGGAGAGAGAGAAAACCCGATTTCACAAACTCTTCTTCAACAAGGTGAGTTTCCTCTCTAACTCTCGCACTCAATTCGATTGAGTTGTTGAATCTTGTAGATCGGAGTGAATGGACTCGTTAAATATATTGGAGATCCAAGTTTGATTGGATATTGATTCGTGATTCGCACTCGATTCGCTTGTGGTAGTGCTGTTTGGATTCTTGATTATTAAAAAGGGTAATTCAATGAGTTAAATGTTGCAACAAGATGTTGATCTTTTATTTATTTTATTTTGTTTTTGTATATTGGAATGCTATACAAAGTAGATCAGCAAATCTAATGTATGGAATTCTACGCAAATCTTGACTTTAGAGTAATATTATTGATGTTGGAATTAAAATTTTCTCATAGCAGTTTCTTCTGTACACCCTTTTCACTCTGTTAATCTCTCGATCAAGTGCTCGATATTAACACAGTGAATTTGAGTTATAGCATCTATTTCCAGCTCAATCTGCTATTTTCAGTAATTGTATTACCTTCTTTTATTGCATTTAGTATGATCTGTTTTAACATGTCCCTCTCACCCTATGATGCCCCAGTTCAACCTTGTTAGAAAAAGTTAGGTCTTAACTGTTAAAGCTCCTCTCCTGCATACCTATGCTAAAAGGATACATGCATCTCTATCGGTATGTGACGTGTCCGTTGCTTGAGGATCCTGAAATTTTTACTTCTGATATTTCTAATATATGTTTTCAGCTCGTGTTGAGATTCTAATTTTTTTTTCTCACACTAATACAAGTTGTTTAAGGGGAAAACCACGTGGACATCCATACCATGTTCCCTAAATTTGTATTTTCAAATACATAAGATTAGTATGGTCTTTTTAACTCGTGTCAAGATACTAAAATTTTTATGACAGTGCAAAAACATGAGGTTTTTTGAAGGAACAAACCACTTGAAACTTCGTTTTTTGGGGGATACAGAGATTAGGATGCTCTTAGGTATAACACTCGTCTTTTGAAACTATGTTGATGGTTAGCGGATATGGGCACATGTTTTAGCGTCTGATTTTGGTAGAAATGTGTCTAACAAGAGTATGAGGATCCATAATTTGTGTTTGCTAGAAAATTTCTAATTGTATTTTTATAGGCTGTTGTTGTGTACAATATATTTGAATATAGCAAAAATAATCTATTGATTAGTTGAATATAAACCAGAACATTTCAGTAATATAAACACTAACCGTGGAAGTAGAATACTCATTCAATCAGCAAATCTTTTCTAATGAGCATGTAGGCGTGGATCCTTCTTGGGTTCATAAATACCTGAAACATAAAACATTTAGGGCATGTTAGAAGATTTTGTAATCGCTGGAACATTATTGATCCTCTTCTGAATCGTCGGAACAACAAAAATTACACAACACACTTGCTTTAGTAATTGTGTTGATTTTTCCAAGTCTTTGTTAAGTCAATTTGTGCGAAAAAAATATCTTGAGATACGGTAGAGAGGGTGGAGGATTCGGACTACATTTAATGAAGTAATGGAGATATCTATTATTTTCTTGGAATGAATAAAGACTACCAATAAGTGGGTCTTCCTCAATAATTCGAGGTCGAGTGGACAAGTTTGTCCCACAAACTTGGTGTTCACAATTCTCACGCTATTATTGGAATAGTTGATGCTTCTCACCAAGAAATCACCTACTCCATCTGATAAGATTGGATTTCCATTGGAACACTGGATACCAAAACCTCGGTATCCGCAGTAATCTTCAGTGCTCTCGTCCTTCGACCAGAAAGGGAAACTGATATTAACTCCGTTGCTTCCACAAATGGAAGATCTACAAGATTCGTCTCCTTTGATTGAGGCGATGAAATTGCAAGCAACTCCAATAAGGAGTATAAGAAGATTTTGTAATCGCTGGAACATGATTGATCCTCTTCTGAATCGTCGGAACAACAAAAATTACACAACACACTTGCTTTGGTTGATGGCTTTAGTAATTGTGTTGATTTTTATCACCAAAAAAATCCTTGTGATTGATAACAGCCACTTACTTCCTATTCAAAATATCCAAACCTTTTATTTAGTGGCCACTAGTTAGTATGGCTTGTCAAGGTTTTTCTTGAGATTTAACTCATTATGTCCACTATTACGTCAGAATCGATAATTAGTAATATTAATATCTTTTAATTTGTAATTCTTCATTGTGTTATAACAAAAAAAAATGTTAATAATTATTGACTTAAGTTACTATTAGTAATTTTTATGTATATATATTATTTATAAAAATAACTAAGAAAAAAATATTTAGTTAAACAAACAAATGCTCAACCGGAAATTTAAAAAAAAATTATGTCGACACTAGTCCATCAAAATAGACGGCTGAGATCTCACATCGTAGAGTTCAGAAGCGAAAGTGGGAGAGAGAGAAAACTCGATTTCACGAACTCTTCTTCAACAAGGTCAATTTCCTCTCTAACTCTCGCACTCGATTCGATTGAGTTGTTGAATCTTGTAGATCAGAGTGAATGGACTCGTTGATTTCAATGAATTTTTTAGTCGTCTTTGTGGTTGATGTGTATTAGATCCAAGAATTTTAGGCGGAATTAGGTGGGTTTTGTGAAGCGATTGTGTTAAATGCAGAGGCAAACTAGGGCGATGGAGAGATCAAACACTATGAGGAGGGACAAGCGAGGTCTGGATCCAACTGAGGCTGAGGATGGACAGCCTAATAAGAAGTGCCCTGCTCTTAGGGGTGGCCACGGGACGGGATGGGACGAAATGGACCCATCCAGTTCATTAGGGATCGGGACAGACGGGACGGGATAGACCTCATCCCGACATTGTCCCATCTCAAACGGGATCGAGACGGGATGGGACGGGACGAGATGAGACGATGAACACGTACTAAATAGTGCTCCAATAAAAAAATAATAAATTTTTTTTTATCTCACATTACTCACATACCAATAATTGCTCTTTAGTTGATGACATACTTAAATAATGCGACAAGTCATGCATGACTGACTAATTACACAACACACTTGCTTTGTTGGTTGATGGCAAACTTAAATGTTGTGATAAGCCATGCATGACTTTAGTAATTGTGTTGATTTTTCCAAGTCTTTGTTAAGTCAATTTGTGATTATTATTACCAAAAAAATCCTTGTGATTGATAACAACCTTTTATTCTGTGACCACTAGTTAGTTGGGCTGTGTCAAGGTTTTTCTTGAGATTTAATTCATTTTATGTCCTTTATTGGTGGACACTACGTCAGAATGGGTAATTAGTAATATTAATATCTTTTAATTTGTAACTCTTCATTGTGTTACAAGTCTTGTAACAAAAAAAAAATTGTTACTAATTATTGACTTAAGTTGTTATTAGTAATTTTATGTATATATATTATTTATAAAATAACTAAGAAAAAAAATATTTAGTTAAACAAACAAATGTTCAACCAAAATTTAAAAAAAAAATTATGTTGACACTAGTCAATCAAAATAGACGGCTGAGATCTCACATCATAGGGTCCAGAAGCGAAAGAGGGAGAGAGAGAAAACCCGATTTCTCAAACTCTTCTTCAACAAGGTCAGTTTCCTCTCTAACTCTTGCACTCGATTCGATTGAGTTGTTGAATCTTGTAGATCGGAGTGAATTGACTCGTTAAATATATTGGAGATCCAAGTTTGATTGGATATTGATTCGTGATGATCACCAAGGTATAAACAAAATACTATCCCAAAATTATGTAGTTATACAATAATGGAGTAGCCTTTAGTGTCGCTTGTGATAGTGCTGTTTGGATTCTTGATTATTAAAAAGGGTAATTCAATGAGTTAAATGTTGCAACAAGATGTTGATCTTTTATTTATTTTATTTTGTTTTTGTATATTGGAATGCTATACAAAGTAGATCAGCAAATCTAATGTATGGAATTCTACGCAAATCTTGACTTCAGAGTAATATTATTGATGTTGGAATTAAAATTTTCTCATAGCAGTTTCTTCTGTGTATATTGTGCAACTATTTTGTCGAAACATCAATAAATGTGTCACCTAGGGCACTTCAGTTGCTAAGTACTTTATGTTCACCAGCATGTATCAGACCAATGACATATGATATAGGTTAACATGGTATCCATATCAACCTCATAATATATAGTCTTTGCTGCCTTCATAACCATGTTTGGAACATAAACGTATATCTCTGTGACTATTGCATGGTTTTCTAAGAGGGCATAAGCTGTAGGTGTAAAGCTAACAAAGTTTGAAAAATTGATGCTAGCAGGACTTATTTCTTGATGTGGGTTATATGGGGCTTCCTAAGCATACTTATTTTTTACAAGCTTCGAATGATACTCCCAGATCAGCTCAGTGACGAACACGAGAAGCTTTTCAAGACCATCAATGTGAGTTGTGCAGCATCATTTCCTATAAGATACTTTGGGTCATGGTTATGCAGCTCCTCACATTATTTCCTGTAAGAGGTTGACCCTTCTTTATCCCCCAGTTGGTATTCATTTGTGTGCTTAATTTGAAAATTGAAAGATTGTGTGTACTTTTGTTTGAACTCCAGACACATAGCTAATGAAAATCTGTATGCTGTACACCCTTTTCACTATGTTAATCTCTCAAGTGCGCGATATTAACACAGTGAATTTGAGTTATAGCATCTATTTCCAGCTCAATCTGCTATTTTCAGTAATTGTATTACCTTCATTTATTGCATTTAGTATGATCTGTTTTAACATGTCCCTCTCTCACCCTATGATGCCCCAGTTCAACCTTGTTAGAAAAAGTTAGGTCTTAACTGTTAAAGCTCCCCTCCTGCATACCTATGCTAAAAGGATACATGCATCTCTGTCGGTATGTGACGTGTCCGTTGCTTGAGGATCCTGAAATTTTTACTTCTGATATTTCTAATTAATATATGTTTTCAGCTCGTGTTGAGATTCTAATTTTTTTTTCTCGCACAAACTTGGTGTTCACAATTCTCACGCTATTATCGGAATAGTTGATGCTTCTCACCAAGTAATCGGCACTTGCATCTGATAAGATTGGATTTCTATTGGAACACTTGATACCAAAATCTGGGTATCCGCAGTATTCTTCAGTGCTCTTGTCCTTCGACCAGAAAGGGTATTTGATATTAACTCCGTTGTTTCCACAACTGAAAGATGTACAAAATTGGTCTCCTTTGATTGAGACGATGAAACTGCAGGCAATTCCAATAAGGAGTACAAGAAGATTTTGTAATTGTTGGAACAACGAAAATTACACAACACACTTGCTTTGGTTGATGGCAAACTTAAATGCTGTGATAAGCCGTGCATGACTTTAGTAATTGTGTTGATTTTTTCAAGTCTTTGTTAAGTCAATTTGTGATTATTATAACCAAAAAAAATTCTTGTGATTGATAACAGCCACTTACTTCGTATTTAAAATATCCCAACCTTTTATTCTGTGGCCACTAGTAAGTAGGCTGTTAAGGTTTTTCTTGAGATTTAATTCATTTTATGTCCTTTTTAAAATATCCCAACCTTTTATTCTGTGGCCCCTATTAAGTAGGCTGTCAAGGTTTTTCTTGAGATTTAATTCATTTTATGTCCTTTATTGAGTAGTCAATTTGTGATTATTATAACCAAAAAAAATCCTTGTGATTGATAACAGCCACTTACTTCGTATTTAAAATATCCCACTACCTTTTATTCTGTGGCCACTAGTAAGTAGGCCGTCAAGGTTTTTCTTGAGATTTAATTCATTTTATGTCCTTTTTAAAATATCCCAACCTTTTATTCTGTGGCCACTATTAAGTAGGCTGTCAAGGTTTTTCTTGAGATTTAATTCATTTTATGTCCTTTATTGGGTAGACACTAGTCAAAATGGGTAATTAATAATATTAATATCTTTTAATTTGTAACTCTTCATTGTGTTACAAGTCTTGTAACAAAAAAAATGTTAATAATTATTGATTTAAGTTACTATTAGTAATTTTATGTATATATATTATTTATAAAAATAGCTAAAAAAAAATTAGTTAAACAAACAAATGTTCAATCAGAAATAAAAAATAAATAAATAAATTTTGTCGACACTAGTCCATCAAAATAGACGACTGAGATCTCACATCATAGAGTCCAGAAGCGAAAGAGGGAAAGAGAGAGAAAACCCAATTTCACGAACTCTTCTTCAACAAGGTCAGTTTCCTCTCTAACTCTCGCACTCGATTCGATTGAGTTGTTGAATCTTGTAGATCGGAGTGAATGGATTCGTTGATTGAGTTGATCTGAAGCTTAATTAGACTAAATCAAATTATTGAATGGTGTCAGGTTGTTGTTTTGCTTCTCATTGAAATTACTCCAAAAAGTATAGTTGTTCATCATGCCACCGAGGTTGCTAGGATTGTGGTAAGGTTGAAAATTGTTTATTTTTATTGGAAATGAAAATCCTTATTTAATGCTAGAAGATGCGTTCTTCCCTTTATTAGTTTGCGATTTGACAAATATATGAGTGAGGTGGTTAGAATGTGAAATTCATTTACAAGCTCCTCATGTTGTGTCTCTCGGTCAAGCAAGTTGCATGACTTTCTTTTTTATTATATCGAGTGGGGAGAGTTATTACATTGTTTTCAATGCGTATCCTGAAGCAGCTTGGGTTAAAAGGAAGAAGGTATTCTTATCTTATGTTATTTGTCATTTTTGTGCCTTTACAGTTTTGTTGGACGTTTCCTTGTCTTCTTAGTATTGTGTTTATTAGTTGCTACCATTTGATCGGTAAAAATTTAGGTTTTAACTTATAGAAGAGTATTGTTGACTTGTCTTGGTTGTGAGAAATCTTTAATGGATAATCAACATTATTTTCATAGAAAAGCTTTAGTGGACACTGCAACAGCTTACAATGTGAAATAATATGAAGAAGTCCCTGTGGGAAACTTTTATAGTGTTTTCTATGTGAACAAAAATAACTAAACTTTTACAAAAGAGCGTTCTGTTTTGTTTAATTGAGAAAAAAAAACACGGTGTACAGTATTTTGTTTCACTATGTCTTGGTGTTTCCTCATTGATGTTTAACGTGTTCAAAGTGGAAGTCTGATAGACCTTTGGAAATTTTGTGTACAAGTATTTATGATCTCTATATTGATTTTCCTCAACAAAAATTGACGATTGTAGGGTGGGGTGACCCGGAAAAGATTGTCAAAGCAATCAACAAAACGAGGAAGGTTGCAACAATATGTTCTCACACACAAGCTGCTGAACCTCTAGCTGTACCCACAAAACCAACACCTGAAGCTGCACTAGATGCTTCGAACTCTCCTCCAGAAGCTCCACCTGCTGAAGCTTCTCCGCCTAGGAAACCACCCAAAGACCCCCACCACTCTGAAACCCACCTGCAGAGCCAGACAGTCAACCACCTCAGCTTATTGAACCAAAGGATTTCGAAGAGATTCATTATATCCATGTAATTTAAAAAAAATATATTAATCTAATATGAGAAACGATGTTATAATTGATTGCAACTATTTCACTTTGTAATAGTTGTAAGATTATTTAAATTTGGGTATTAACATTGATATTTGAATATTTGGGTTTTATAATCTCATTAGATGTCATTAATTTTTTTATACCTTTTTATTTATTTAATTAAAAATACACAAAATTTTAGATATTTATTTTTGTAAAAAAAAACATTTGTAACACGTAGATGTGTTGTTAATATGTGAACATTGAAACATGCTAAAGTGCTATCAGTAATCTTGGCTATCTGTTACATTGGCCATCTGTTACAAAATTTAAAGGTTGTAACACATTGAAGTGTTACTAATATTTGTAATGCCTTAATTTGTAAGATTTTTGTGGTGTTACAAAATTTTTTAATAACAAAGATAATGTATTACAAATTGCCTTTTTTTGGTGTAGTGGGACGCAATAAAAATGGTAGATTTAGTAAATTATTTTACAAGAAGTTATGTTGTATTTGTGTGCTGCTAGCTGCAATGCACAAGAATTTGATCTTTGGTGGTCTAGTATATCATTTGAATTCCTTGTGTGCATAGGAATAATTTTTGTTTCCTGTAAAAAAAGCTGTGTTTTTTAAATCTTGGTTAGATGTACACTATATATTTTTGTCCATGACACAGTTCTAATAAATAGAGTCTATTGATTTTGGATTTAAATTGAAGCTCAGAGTTGTTTATCTTATGTTTTTCTTTCCGTCCATAGCCTATGAGTTTAAGAATTGCTGAGCAATGTATCCAAGCCTTTCGTAAAATCAAGAAAGAGGTGAACAAATTCCCAAGTATTTGTAATATACCTTCTTTTTATAGATAATGTTTGTAGTTGTGTTTTAAAGAGATCGGGTAAAAATGTAAAATACCCAAAGCCTAACAAAAAATGACTTTAAAGCCTGACTGTCTAGACAAACTCCCAAGTATTTGTTCAACCAAGCCAATTATTTTTTGACTCCTATGAAAAAAGACAGGAAGGAAACAAATTCCAAGGAAGAAAAAATCTTCATTGCTCGAAGGTGTAGGAGAACTATTGTTCGGTATCTATATTATTGTAATTATTCTTTGATTAGTTACTAATGTATATTTTGTTGTTACAACTTGTATATATAGCCTCAATAGTAATGGTGTATATGTTGATGTGTTTATACATATTGACTCAAATAGGGTTAGAAAAATCTTATTGCCACCCTGTGGTTAATTTTATTGAATAATTGTAGGGGTGATATGTGTTAATTGTCATACACTGAATGACCATATAGTTCATTTGCTAGTCACAAGCATCGGCAAATTCATTTTATTACTATGTTTTTGTAATGGAATTAGGTTTAGGGTTTAGCTTCTTATAAATGAGGGCAATATCGATTTTTGTGAGAAAATGAAGTATACCTAATTCAGAAATTCTAGAGAGCCAGAAAATGAAGTATACCTATTCAGAAAATGAAGTATACCTAATTCAATAATAAGTACCTAATTATTTTAACATTCTAAGACAAGAAAATTGGGATTTCTGGACTAATGTTCATTTCTTCTATAATTTGTGGTTATCTGTGTTGATAATCTATTCAGTGAGTGACTACCATACGTTACTTTTCGAATTGACTAATGAGATTTCCCTATTCCTTTATGCTCGTTGAAAGAGTGCACCATCTTCCACAAAACCTTTGATTGCTGAATTGCTAATTTACGAATTTACTACTTTATCATATCATATCGTGTGGCACCTTCAGTGTATTTATTTTTCCTTTTGGCAGTGTAAATTAATCTAGTTACACCAGACATTTTTCATTTTATTTTACAATTTATCAGGAGATGCGGAAGCTATCCTTGCAATAACACAAGCAACTGCATGCAAAAGGGAGCCCCCTGGGATTCATACTACTCATTATGTAGCTCGTTACAATGAAATATTTACTTAAAAAATAATAAATCAATATATGAACCAAGACCATACAGTTGGCCTAAAATATACTAAATGAGTTTTATACTTTGAACTCAAGTGCCTTTAATATATATTTAATCAAAGTAGAGGGTTCGGTAGGTGTTATGTGACTGCATGGTGCTGGTTGAATTCTTACAGATTTCTGCTATGTATTCTTCACATGGATTGTTGCCAGCTCGTAATGAATTGCTAGATTTTTAGCTTTCAGAAGCTACACTTCAAGGCTTTTCTGGAGATTTAAGTCCTTATGCCCAATGTTGGTGGAAGCAGAAAAAAAAATGGTAGATTTAGTAAACTATTTGACAAGAAGATTTGTTCTATTGGTATGCTGCTAGCTGCTATGCACAAGTATTTGATCTTTGATGGTCTACTATATCATTTGAATTCCTTTTCTACATTGTAGTAATTTTGTTTCTTGACGACAAGCTGTGTTTTTTGTTGGAAATATGGCTTTTTAAAATAAAAGAAAATGGGTGTGTATCAGGTTTCGATCTCTGGATCTCTCTCTCTAATTTTAGTCCCACATCTTCTATACAACTCATTGTGAAAGAGTTTATAAGGAGATTGTTTGGACTTGGGTTTGGACCCCTTGCGTGTACCACACTTTTGTGAGGAAGGGAGAGATAGACTCTCGCACCCGCCATTGTCCATCCCGTTGGTTCATTTAGAGAACAACCCATTCTTTTTGCTGAAAATTTATTTAAATAAAAAATAAATCTTTGAATTAATGCAGAGAGACTGAATCTAGACGGTCCTCTCTCTCACGTTCATTTTCCACGTTTTTAAAGTGCGATTTCCACGTTTGGATTCCCCTTGGGTGTACCACACTTTTGTGAGGAAGGGAGAGATAGACTCTCGCACCCGCCATTGTCCATCCCGTCGGTTCATTTAGAGAACAACCCATTCTTTTTGCTGAAAATTTATTTAAATAAAAAATAAATCTTTGAATTAATGCAGAGAGACTGAATCTAGACGGTCCTCTCTCTCACGTTCATTTTCCACGTTTTTAAAGTGCGATTTCCACGTTTGGATTCTCCACAGGACTTTGTCCATGTATCTAGACGTTTTCTTAAAACCCCACGTTTTCCACATGTTTTTAATTGCATTCTCTAAGCAATGTATCTAGTTGTGATTTCGTATTTGAACGAATCTGTATTCTCACTATAAATACAATACAAACTTAGTGTTTATAAATCAGAAGAGAAAAACAAAGCATTTTGCAAAAACAAGAGTTCTTCTTTGGCAGTCAGAGAGAACAAAAACATTTTCGTTTTTGCAATTAGTTTTTTCGTTTAGCATTTCAATCAAAGAAGAATTTTCTTGTTGTTGATTTATATACAATGTATTGGTGATTCCGAGCAAACAAGAGTTTAAGGGTGAATAGTATTTCGTTCATCAACAGTGCAATTGTTTGAACGAGACAGAGAAGATTCTGGGCTGTTTTATCCTGGGGACGGCGAGGCTACTAGACTGCTTGCACATTTTTGGGCAGAGCCGCGAAACGTCTTAAAAAGAGCTACTAAATGAGTTTTATACTTTGAACTCAAGTGCCTTTAATATATATTTAATCAAAGTAGAGGGTTCGGTAGGTGTTATGTGACTGCATGGTGCTGGTTGAATTCTTACAGATTTCTGCTATGTATTCTTCACATGGATTGTTGCCAGCTCGTAATGAATTGCTAGCTTTTTAGCTTTCAGAAGCTACACTTCAAGGCTTTACTGGAGATTTAAGTCCTTATGCCCAATGTTGGTGGAAGCAGAAAAAAATGGTAGATTTAGTAAACTATTTGACAAGAAGATTTGTTCTATTGGTATGCTGCTAGCTGCTATGCACAAGTATTTGATCTTTGATGGTCTACTATATCATTTGAATTCCTTTTCTACATTGTAGTAATTTTGTTTCTCGACGACAAGCTGTGTTTTTTAAAGCTTGGTTAGATATATGCTATATATTTCTGTCCATGACAGTTCTGATAAATAGCGCCTATTGATTTTGGATTTAAATTGAAGCAATGCCAATAGTTCAGCAAGGCAGGCTAGTGAGAGCAGTCACGCTTCCAATGCAATGAGCCAATACTGACAAGAACGAGCTCTGATGACAGTGTAGGCAAACATGTTTTCTCTTTGCAAATTTGCAATAAGAGAGATGAAGATGATATCAACAGTCGATGATAAGATAATAGTCTCAGAGCTATTCAGTGTTAGGTGAGCCCTTCAGGTATTACTGCAGCTCCTCTGTTTCTGTAATACAAAAAAATTGAGATTACGTCAATGAAGGTAGAAGAATTTACAGTTCTGTTGAGAAAGTTGAACACAACTACTCATTTTGGTTCTTTTAATTTGACCTGTTTGAACAAGTTTGTCCAGAAAATTTACATTTCTTTCGAAAGAATAAGAAGATATTTGCAATCACACTGATCTTTGTCTTCTTACTTCTTAGTAAATGGTGCATGCATTGTTAGGACACCTCCTGCACTTGGGTTGATTCGAAATCACAGTGGACACAACTGTATGAGCTCTTAGTGCCCTATACAATGCTTATGGCATGATTTTTAGGGCACCAAAACTTTAATGATTCATGTCTGAATCAGGTCATCGAAATTTGACAAACTCTACAATGCATGTGGCACATGCACTGATCCGAGGATATTCAACGGATCACCTCTATTTTGGGTTTAGTTTGCCTACAAATACTTAATGCGACTGAAAAAAGGCGCCATAAGGTTTGGAGGACAGGCAGTACTAGAGAGTTTTTTAACCCAAAGCTTCTGACTTCTGTCATTTTCTCCCCTTCCTCGTTTCTTCTCCAAATAGAAAGGCTGGCGAAGTACATTGAATCCCTCTTGCATTATTTGCAACATATGTTGTTGGAATGGAAGGTATTTAGTTATCGCATTTGGCATGCAATGAGTTTCAACATAAAAATTGTTTGGTCACATTTTGACAAACTGGCATGCAATAAAGAACAACATTGTTCCCCAAAACGTCTCTTGAAATACCACCACGATTCTACAAACTGCATTAGGTATATAATTCAATTCAATTATTTTACAAATGTCATGTGCCAAGAGTTTTTTCGTATTTACAAATGGCATGTTCCAAGGGTTTTTTTCGTATTTACAAATGGCATGTTCCAAGAGTTCTTGGGAGTTTTGAAGTTTGATACTTTGCTTCATCATAAATCATACAATAGTAGAATTGCTTCATCATACATAATTTTCAACAATAGAAGTATTACATTCAAGATAACATACAAAGTCATTACATGTTGAGTAGATCTGCTAATAATCGATGCAATAACCACAACAATCATAAATTTGATTGAGATGATGTAGATGTGAGAGTACCTTGAACAAAATTGGATGAATTGTCTTCAACTGTAGATGTAGGAGGATCTTGAGAAGGGTTGGGCGGCATTTGCAAGTCTTCGACACGTTTTTGTAGCATTTCAATAACCATACTCATTGAAGGACGATTTGCTGGATGTGTTTGTATACACCATAGCCCGACTATCATCATCTTTCTGATACTTTCTTCTTCAAATGTGTCATCGATTTCACCTAATCCAATACTCCCATGTTGCTCCAAGCGATTGTAAATCCATTGCGGGAAATAAATCTCACTTGTCTTCGCTGTGGGATCAATGTTCTTTCTCCCTCCAACCATTTCCAGCACCATCATTCCATAGCTATAAACATCGGATTTTGAAGAAACACCCCCAAAATTCCTACAACAAATCTCTGGTGCAATATAACCTATGGTACCTCGGGCATTGAGCATTGAAACAGTACTCTCCCTTGTCGGGCAAAGTTTGGCCAACCCAAAATCCGAGATCTTTGGACAAAAGTCCTTGTCTAGAAGAATGTTGTGAGGTTTAATATCAAAATGCAGAATGCGAGTAGTACAACCACGATGTAAATATTCTAACCCGTTAGCGATTCCCAGAGCAATTTGATGCAACTTTTCCCATCCTAAAGGGTGTGTTGAGCTTGGGCTCTTCTCATCGTATATGAACTTTTCAAGTGATCCATTGGGCATGTATTCATAAACAAGAGCTCGTTTAGACCTTTCAAAGCAAAATCCAATAAGACTAACGATATTGACATGGTTAGTCCTACTGATTGCAGCAAGTTCATTGATGAAATCTTCTCCATTACCTTTGGATTCAGTCAAAACCTTAACAGCCACCAAGCGCCCATCCCTAAGTTTGCCTTTGAAAACACTTCCATAGCCTCCTTGGCCTAGTTTATCCTTGAAGCCATTGGTAATTTTTTTGAGATTTGAATATGTGTGTCGATGAAGAGCAAGAGGTCCGTGTCCATAGTTTTCAAAAAACGCTTCCACATTGAAGCTCTTTCTGTTTTTGGTACTCCATCTACAGAACATTAGAGAGCACTTGGATGAAATACTCCTCCTATACATTATTAGTACGATTAAAGTAACCAATGCTCCAGTTACAACCGATACACCTGTATGTAATACAAAAAAAAAAAAAAAAACTATTTAGTTAATTCAATCCTATAACATTAACTATCTCTATAGTTTGGATGTCCATCTTTGTTGAGGTTTTGTGGAGCTTACCAAATATGATTCTCTTTCTGTGTACCACAAAAAACCCAGGGCTTGTCGTCCGCTCAGGACTTGGCGCCGGCTCAGGACTTGGCGCCGGCTCAGGAATTGGGGTCGACGCCTCTACATTCACAAGCATCACGTTTAGTCAAGCTAAACTACAATTTCAAAGTATCCAATTAGCTAAACCGGCCATGAAAGACTTTATTGAAATGTTTGGTTTGTCATTCATGATGTGAAGCTCAAAGTTAAAGTGTTGGTCCGACGAGACATCTCTAAATAATGGAAAATTCATTTATGAACTAATTACCTCCAAACTCCAAATGACACTTTATATATCAATTAATAATTGTTATGAAAACTTTGAACAAACATTGAAAACTTAAACCTGAATTCTTACTTGGTTCTTAACCCACTCTAATCCAATCCATACATTATAAAACAATGACACTTGCACCATCATATCTTACAAACTTTACTTTTTTTCTTATTTTTATTCCAAACTTGGAAAATTTTCTGAACGTCTCCAAAACATTGGAAAATTTTAACGTTCATAAAAATAGAAGAATTTGCAACATAGAGCAATGTTATGGCACGCCAACAATTAACGTTCATGTGTAGCTATTATCATTTCGAGACTATAAAAAATAATCTATTATAAGCAGATTACCTGCAGGAGTTGGACACACAAAATTAAGGTTTATGCTACCGTTTGATATGCAATAACAGTCAGAATACCATCGGTCATACCCACACTGGTAATGGTCTTTCTCGCAGCCTTCACATTCTGTACTTGCATCCCACTCCATTTCGGTCCCCAATTCCAAGATGGAACCATAATTGCTACCGTTGTTGGAAAGATTAGGAGCCGAACGAAGCACAGGGATATCAAGGGAATCTTTACACTTTAGATACCAACTATATATATCCGGAACTGCATCTTCCTCGAATATATAACTACGGCTTATAGGGTTGGAACCTAGGCATGGCAGATACGGTAGAGAGATTGGAGGATTCGGACTACATTTACTGAAGTAATAGAGATATCTATTATTTTCTGAGAATGAAAAAAGATTTCCAGTAGTACTTGGCTCTTCCTCAGGTCGAGGACAAGTTTGTCCCACAAAAAGGGTATTCACAACTCTCAAGCTTCGATTGGTATAGTTGATGCTTATCACCAAGTAATCAACTTTTTCAATAGATAAGATTGGGTTTCCATTGGAACAGTCGATACCAAGATCTGGGTATCCGCAGAATACTCCAAGGCCCATGTCCTTCAACCAGAAAGGGTAACTGAAATTAACTCTGTTGCTTCCACAACTGAAAGATGTACAAAGGTCCCCTTTGATTGAGACGATGAAACTGCAAGCAATTCCAATAACAAGTAGAATGAGATTTTGTAATTGCTGGAACATGATTGATCCTCTTCTGAATTGTAGTAACAACCCGAATTACACAACACGCTTTGGTTGATGGCATACTTGAATGTTGTGATAAGCCATGCTTGACTTTAGTAATTGTGTTGATTTTTCCAAGTCTTTGTTAAGTCAATTTGTGATGATTATTATCACCAAAAAAATCCTTGTGATTGATAACAGCCACTTACTTCCTATTCAAAATATCCCAACCTTTTATTCTGTGGCCACTATTTAGTATGGCTGTCAAGGTTTTTCTTGAGATTTAACTCATTTTATGTCCACTGTTACGTCAGAATTGGTAATTAGTAATATTAATATCTTTTAATTTGTAATTCTTCATTGTGTTACAAGTCTTGTAACAAAAAAAAATGTTAATAATTATTGACTTAAGTTACTATTAGTAATTTTATGTATATATGTTATTTATAAAAATAACTAAGAAAAAAAATATTTAGTTAAACAAACAAATGCTCAACTGGAAATTTAAAAAAAAATATTATGTCGACACTAGTCCATCAAAATAGACGGCTGAGATCTCACATCGTAGAGTCTAGAAGCGAAAGAGGGAGAGAGAGAAAAAACCCGATTTCATGAACAATTCTTCAAGAAGGTCAGTTTCCTTTCTAACTCTCGCACTCAATTCGATTGAGTTATTGAATCTTGTAGATCGGAGTGAATGGACTCGTTGATTTCGATGAATTTTTTAGTCGCCTTTGTGGTTGATGTGTATTAGATCTAAGGATTTTAGGCGGAATTAGGTGGGTTTTGTGAAGCGATTGTGTTAAATGCATAGGCAAACTAGGGCGATGGAGAGATCAAACACTATGAGGAGGGACAAGCGAGGTCTGGATCCAACTGAGGTTGAGGATGGACTAGGGGTGGGCATCCGATCCCGCGATCCCGTTCCCGTCCCGTCCCGATTTTTCCGGGTCTTAATGGGATTGAATAATTTTATCCCGATCCCGTCCCGTCCCGATCTAGAATGGGATGGGATGAAGATTTTCAATCCCGCCAATCCCGTCCCGTCCCGAACTAATTTATTAATATTAATTATTAATATTTTTATTTAATTATTTAGGAATAAGCCATTTGATAGGAAGAAAATAGCATGAGATGGAGTGGTGCTCACGATACTCACTTGGTTGAATGAAACATGTTGACTGTTGGCTGATGGTGCCAGCCCAAGCTCAACATCTGATGGGAAACATTTGAAATTGTTAGAGATATGGATGCAATGAGCTAATATGTTCAAAATGAAAATCTTGTACTCCACCAAATATATCACATCTTATTTTTAGATTTTTATTGATGTCTATCTTCTAGTTTGTATGATTTTGTTTTTCAAATTAAGCAGAATGCAGTATGATACCATAGAATACTGCAAAGACATTCAAGTAGTAAAAAGAGAGTGATTCTTGCAGAATAATACAAGTAAAACAATCAAAGCATTCAGAGCAGATAACTTCACTTAGGACTGACTTTGCCTTATTCAAGATGACTAGGCACCCAATTCAGGAATATAAAAGAAATCTCTCGCCGTGCAACTTGTGTTGCATTGGCATTTCAAGGTTGCAGTTCTACACTATGTTCGTCAGCTCCTTGTAGAGTAGGACTTCTCCCCCATCTTCTCTCCTGTTTTTCCCAAAAGCCCACCAAACACCCAATTGACTATATGATAGAAGTTGCTAGCAATGCACATTATGTTACGTCGGCGTCTCAAGGATTCCAGTTCTGCATGAAGTTTGTCCCCCTCTTCTAGTTGATAATATGTTCAAAATGTATTCTCCAGATTAGCACGTTGATCTCGTCCCGTCCCGTCCAGATCCCGTATGAACGGGATGGGATAGGGATGGGTATATCTCGTCCCATCCCGTCCCGTGCCCACCCCTAGGATGGACAGCCTAATAAGAAGCGCCCTGCTCTTAGGGGTTGGTATGGGACGGGATGGGACGAGATGGACCCATCCCGTTCATTAGGGATCGGGACGGGATAAACCTCATCCCGACCTTGTCCCATCTCAAACGGGATCGGGACGGGATGAAACAATGAACACGTACTAAATAGTCCTCCAATAAAATAAAAATAAAAAGAGTTTTATCTCACATTACTCACATGCCAATAATGTCAAATTTTTATACATATAACTTACATCATAAATAATAATAGATATTAAATAAATAAATATATTAAACTTTTTTTAAGACAAATAAATATTAAATTTCATTTAGAATTAATGATTCAATTCATTTAGATTTTATATAGAATTTCATCTTACATTGATTTAATTTCAATACATCCTAAACTTTAATTTAGAAGAGTATTTTGATATAAATTAATAATAATAAATATTAAATAAATAAATTCGGGACGGGATCGGGATGCGTTTGATCAATCCCAAAAGGACTCAAAAAAATCGGGACGGGACGGGACTCAAATAAATATTAAATAAATAAATAAATTCTTTTAACTCATTTTATGTCCTTTATTGGTGGACACTACGTCAGAATGGGTAATTAGTAATATTAATATATTTTAATTTGTAACTCTTCATTGTGTTACAAGTCTTGTAACAAAAAAAAAATGTTACTAATTATTGACTTAAGTTACTATTAGTAATTTTATGTATATATATTATTTATAAAATAACTAAGAAAAAAAATATTTAGTTAAACAAACAAATGCTAAACCGGAAATTTTTTAAAAAAATTATGTCGACACTAGTCCATCAAATAGACGGCTGAGATCTCACATCGTAGAGTTCAGAAGCGAAAGAGGGAGAGAGAGAAAACTCGATTTCACGAACTCTTCTTCAACAAGGTCAATTTCCTCTCTAACTCTCGCACTCGATTCGATTGAGTTGTTGAATCTTGTAGATCGGAGTGAATGGACTCGTTGATTTCGATGAATTTTTTAGTCGTCTTTGTGGTTGATGTGTATTAGATCCAAGGATTTTAGGCGGAATTAGGTGGGTTTTGTGAAGCGATTGTGTTAAATGCAGAGGCAAACTAGGGCGATGGAGAGATCAAACACTATGAGGAGGGACAAGCGAGGTTTGGATCCAACTGAGGCTGAGGATGGACAGCCTAATAAGAAGCGCCCCGCTCTTAGGGGTGGGCACGGGATGGGATGGGACGAGATGGACCCATCCCATTCATTAGGGATCGGGACAGACGGGACGGGATAGACCTCATCCCGACATTGTCCCATCTCAAACGGGATCGGGACGGGATGGGACGGGATGAGACGATGAACACGTACTAAATAGTCATCCAATAAAAAAATAATAATATATTTTTTTTATCTCACATTACTCACATACCAATAATTGCTCTTTGGTTGATGACATTCTTAAATAATGCGACAAATCATGCATGACTGACCAATTACACTAACTTTCTCTTCAGTACCAAATTGGTTACAAAGACTCTCTTCAGTACCAAATTGAGTCATAAAGTTAGGCTTTATGAAAAGATCATCTTCCAAACTCAAAAGAAGAATCAATCCCGAATCAAGTTCTATTCATTCAGCACTAAGTGCTGCGATGATCCTTTGCTATTGCTAATGGAGAAGAATCACCATCATCCCCTACTACTACTATGGTTTAGTGATCATCTTGATCTCTATGTACGGATATTCTCAATGACCATCTTATTCGATCCATATACATCAAGACTATGACCATGGCTTATTAGTTGGATGTGTTAAACAACTAGTAACGTTATGTAGTCCAGATATTTATTTGTGATATGTTTTATATCAACATTGTTACAGTAGACTTTCAACTTCCATAAACAATAATACTATGCTTTCACTGATTCTGTATTCCACTTCAGAAATCCAATTCCATTAGTGTTGCTTTAAAATTTAAACCAACTTTTCCCACTACCTATATCACTATCTGAGCGCATTGGATCCATGAGATTATTTTTCAATAGTTTTGCCCTGCTGTGATGGCCTCGCTGATGGAATATTATGTACGCAAACACATTAACATACATGCTTATATCAAAGTCAATCTAATCTGGTCTGTAACCAAACCAGGCATGGCGATGGGAAGTACTGCAAAAACATGTAGTGTATATGTGACAATGGTGGTGATGCAGTTTGCTTATGGTGGTTCAAACATTCTCATTAAGATTGCTCTTGAGAAAGGCCTTAGTCAGCTTGCTTTCATTGTTTATAGACATTTGATTGCCTTGCTTCTTTTAGGCCCCTTGGCTTATGTGCTTGAGAGTTACACCTTGTTATCCCCATTCATATCATCTAAATCACTTGTTGTATAAACATAATTAGTTGTAGTAGAAAATTACATGTATTTCTCTTTATCAAGCATCATTCTCCTCGATCGTTCTTTGTACAAGTGTTATTACTACGATTAAGAAGCAATTCCTCTTGTACGCACACATAATTGATCTTAAATTGTCAGTGCACTGTAGGAAACAACGGCCTTCGCTTTCACGTTCCACTGCCGCAAAGATCTTTGTGCTTTCGTCATTGGGAACCACCATCCATCTCAATGTCTACTACATTGGGCTCACTTACACGTCTCCAACAGTTGCAGGTGCTATGAGCAATATCATTCCTGGATTCACATTCTTACTTGCAATATTACTGGGGTGGGTAATACACTCTAAAATAAACACATTACTTAACACGCATTGATCGAGCCCATAGTTGTGCTTAACATTCATATACACTCACTCATTAATTAGGATGGAACAATTGGAGATTCGAAGTACTAAAGGTCAAGCCAAGGTCATCGGAACCTTAGTATGCATCGGAGGCGCACTCATATTTACATTTTGGAAAGAAGGGTATTTATTGCAGGGCTTTAAATTGTTTTGGAAAGAGGCGCCATAAGCATGACTGGATCAAAGGTTCACTTCTTATTTTAACTGCCAATGTTGCATGGAATGCTTGGCTCATCCTTCAGGTTGGTGCATGTGTGGGAGATTTCATTGAATGTATTACTTATAAATTGTTAATTAAATATATATTAAGTGGGTTTTTTTGAGAGTTAAACTACAGGCAATGGTCTACAAGGTCTATCCAGCTTAAATGTCATTGAACACTTTAGTTTGTTTCTTTGCATCACTGCAATCTTCAATTCTAGCACTTTTCTTCGATGGGAAGTCTACGTCATGGAAATTAGGATGGGATGTTCAACTCGTAACCATCTTATACTGCGTGAGTTATATAACAATAGAAGTTCTTTTGAAGTTAATTTAAGTTTGTGGAAAAAAAAAAGGTTTGCAGGTGTGCATAGGTGATTTTATTTTACTTAAGAGATATATTGTTTCCTTTTCACATTTCAGGGGATTCTGAACTCAGGTCTATTATATTGTTTGCAAACATGGTGCATCAGTGAGAAGGGTCCAGTTTTTGCAGCCATGTTTTCACCATTACTACTAGTTATTGTTGGAATGTTTTCAGCAATTTTCTTTGCAGAGCGGCTTCATTTAGGGAGGTACGTGATTCTTTTATTGCACGCATGTTAGTTGCAGTAGAATCATTGGTATGAACCATCAAAAAGACCGCTGATGAGTCCAAGAACTTTATTAGATCTTATGATGCACAATAATTAGTTCCATAATGACCAATATTTTGCTTAAATTTGCATGTTGTTACTTGCAGTATTGTTGGTGCGTTGCTTATAGTGATTGGACTCTATTGTGTACTATGGGGCAAGAGCAAGAGCAAAGGCAAATGTGGTGAACGAAAGCCTACTGAGGGAGAAGCAGAACCTAGTAGTCGTCTTGATCATCTAAGCGTGAACATTGATATCTCCTACAACCCAAACGAAAATGCCTCTGGAACGAGTGTTGAAAAAACACAATGCTGAGACAGAACAAGACTGATTATCTTCTTGAGGAGCAGATTTCACATTCCCTCCTCCAGTTTTTGTTCATAACATTATCTATACTATTCGAATATTATGTATGCTATTTGAATTTTTGTTTGGGATTGGCTTGTAAGGGTCCAAAACCGGGGAATTTGAGTGTTGGTTTATTACTCTGTTCATCAAGGACCCATCTTGTGCCACAACTATCTCTCAAAACGGTTTTGGTGTTTCCCTTTCACGCCTTCGCTTTCCGTGCTTGCGGTGACTTCTCTCTAGATTCAGTATTCAGATCTCAATTTTAGGGAGTTTAGAGACAAAAAATAGTTTTCACTTAGCATGAGGACTCTCTTAGTTTTTATTGTAAATTAGCGACCTTATTAAATTTTAAAATTAAGTTTTAATTTATTTGAGCTCTGTTTGAGTTGAAATCATCAGGAAAAATATGGATTAACATTCTACATGCCAAAGTTTCAACCGTTTTGACAACATTCCTCGAGATACTTGCCTACTTTTTCTGATTTCGATTTCAACCAGGTCTTGAATTTCATTAACAACTAGTTTTGAAGAGATTGTGATTAAACCACTATCAAACCAATGCCTACCATATTGTTATAATGATAGGCAATAAGTGGATGTACTTAGAGATTAAGGCAATCACTCAACTTATTTATTTATTTAGTTATTACCCCTTAACCCTTCCCACTCTGCATAGTTTGAATTTTGGATTTGTGACACCATTCGCTACAAGCCTATCAGAGCTACTCCATTGGCAGTCAGACAATCACTTAATACACTTTGAAATGCATATTAAATCAATATCTACAATCCACTTGCAGGTATGGAATGAACATTTAAAAAAGAAAAGAAATTATTCTGGTTTTTGAAAGGTGGAAAAATAAGGGCCGATAAGTCATTATCCTTTTTTTTTGTTTTGGGGGAGGGGTTCCGAAAAACTCCATTAACATTCGGACATTTCCATAATTTTGAAAGGAATGAAAAAATTTCTCAAAAACACTCCGTGAATCTTCGATTTCTTTCTCCCATTATTTGGCATGGTACCAGTGCACTTTAAAATTTTCCCTTCTTAATGGAGTCTCGACTCATTAAAATTGGCACCTGTACAAATTTAGGCCCCCCCCCCCCCCCCCCCACGAGCTTCGTAAAATAGGAGCGAAACCCAGAGAGAGAGAGAAGTGAAATGGGGTTCTTCTCTGGACACAAACACATTGAGATCTATAAACAATCAGCTCATCCGAGCATCTACACTTGGCGGAGGAGGTTACAGAGGATTAACACTTTCCTCTTCCTCACATCAACTCATCTCGAATGTTAACGCCAATGCATCCCATTCTTCTCTTCTTCCTTTTGGGCATGCCCAATCCCTTCGCCATTTCCGCAGCAGTCGCCTTCATCGAGAGGACCCAAGCTCCAGGTCAGTTGCTCATCCATCCCTTTTGCTTTGCATATGAGATGTTTGATGATATTACTCCCGTGCTGCTACTAGTTAAATTACATTGGCATGATATAATTCAGTCACAATTTGAAAAACAATTCAAAATAGTCGAACCCCACAGCTTTATATGGTGCAATTGACCTACCCATTTGCTGAAAACCCATAATGTGTACGTTTACTGCACTTATTAGAGCCTAACCATTAAATAACTACTTCAAAATCCCTAAATTTATATATTAAAAATAAACAAATTGAGAAGGTTATATTTTTTGAAGATCAAATGTTTCTATGTTGTTTTCTTCCTCACGTCTTCGCTGCCTCCGGGTAGAGCTAAACTTTCTTTGATTGTAGTGGAGTTGTTTACACTCTTAAAATTTGGTTATTTTTGTGGTGCACACTATGTGCTTCAAGAAATGTCTCTTTAAGATGATGGAGAAGGTTATATTCCTTCAAGTTCTAGTGATTCCAAAGAAGTAGAAAAAGAGCTTCCTTGGGGTGATCTCGTAGTTCCTACGGGGTGGAGATGATTGGGTCGGTCCATGGATTTTCCTCCCTTTTGCCGCATTTCGCTCAAAGGGTTGAAGGGAGATAGTGCATCAAGCTGTTCGCAAGGGCCAACTTGATCCTCTCTAATGCGGACTAAAAACATGCTTTCGTCTCTCACAAAACCCTACTCTCCTCAAAAAGCGGTTTAGGGATGGCAGTGGGGCGGATTTTCACGGATATCCGCCCCACTCGCCCCGTTTGGGGCGGATTTGGCTAAGGCTATATAGAGGTTGGGGCGGATACGGATATCCAAACTGTATCCGTTTCTTATTCGGGGCGGATATGGATTTGGCCATATCCGCCCCACATATATACGTTTAACCATGAAAATTACTAAAATGCCTCTGGTCTATAAAGGGAAAATAAACCCTACCTCAAATCAGATCTCTCATCTCACATTTGCAAGGGCCAACTTGATCCTCTCTAATGCGGACTAAAAACATGCTTTCGTCTCTCACAAAACCCTACTATCCTCAGGAAGCGGTTTAGGGATGGCAGTGAGGCGGATTTTCACGGATATCCGCTCCACTCGCCCCGTTTGGGGCGGATTTGGCTAAGGCTGTATAGAGGTTGGGGCGGATACGGATATCCAAACTGTATCCGTTTCTTATTCGGGGTGGATACGGATTTTGCCATATCCGCCCCACGGATATCCGTTTAACCATGAAAATTACTAAAATGCCTCTGGTCTATAATGGGAAAATAAACCCTACCTCAAATCAGATCTCTCATCTCACATTTGGGATTCGGCTCAACCTTGCTCCCTCCCCTGCGACTCTCATAGATGAGATCTAATCTTTCATCTCTGCTTTCTCCCTGCTCCCTCCTTCTGATCTCTCTCACAGTCTCTCATCTCCCTGCTCCCTCCTTTTGATTTGCTCGTTGAAGAAGTTGCATTAGGATTGGGAATGAGGAGAGTTGGGTTCATTTTTACGCAAAATGTTAATCAGATTAAGAAGAGTTATATACTGTCGAATTATGAGGTTTTGCAGGCAGCGGGGTTTCATGCAGAGAGTGGGATGAAGGAATGGGTTGCGGTGGTGGTATGGGATGATGAGAGATCAGAATTGGGAGATGAAAGATCAGATCTGGGTGTTGAGCCATACCTTGCAAGATTTGAGGGTGGCAGTCTCCCCCTCTGTTGTTGATGATGGTGATGTTGATCTGAAACAGAACAAGTAGTAGTAGTAGTAAAAAAGGAGGAAGACTTGCTATACTCCATTCTTCTTTTTCTTTCTCATATCTCAGATCTGTTTTTTTTTTGGGTTAAATGGGGCGGGGCGGATATCCGCCTATCCGTCCGGGGCGGGGATGATTTAAAAAAAATGATAAACGGATATGCAGGGCGGTTTTGGGGACCCGAAATCCCCAGCGGGGTGGGAATGAGTTTGCTCAAATTTGCCCCGTTGCCATCCCTAAAGCGGTTGAACTAAGAATTACTGCCATGAAATTACAAATGATTTTTGTAGAGCAGTTGCATTTAGATACCATGACCCTTCATCATCACGATTTATATACACGATGAAGTTAGAGAATATACTTGCAATTAATCTGGATTGCTCAAAATTGATTGGCCAATCATCTCCCAATATAACACCCTCTAATTGAAATGAGTACTCAACGAAGTAACAAAGATCAATACATGCTTAAGTAGATAATATGTCCTTGTAAATGGGTATGGTCTAGAAATTTGCATGCTTTGCTTAGATTGTAGGGAGAGAAAGAAACAATAGAATCTTTAGAGATGTGTCCAAAGACATACATAATTTATGAATTGACTTTAAAGTTACTTTGTGAGTTTGGGGTCATACATGGCTTGTATTCAAAGATTCCACTCTCTTCTTGTATGTTTGATTGGGGGGATGAGGTGCGAGATAGAAATACTTAATACACGATGTATACTTTTTGGCCTAGCTAGTCTCCATGGCTCTTCCCCATTGTTTTAAAAAGCGTTTTTGAAGCGCGCCTTGAGGCGCGAGTCGAGGCGGGGCGCACAGAAATCGCCTCTGCGCGTACGAGTTGAGCTGCCAGTGTGAGGCATTTTTTAGGCGTACGCCTCGAGGCGTTGAGGCGTATGCTTCGAGGCGTTTTAAGGCGAGGCGTTGAGGCGTACGCTTCGAGGCGTTTTAAGGCGAGGCGTTTTTGAGGCGAGGCGTTTTTGAGGCGTACGCTTTGGTAAATGGCTCCCCAAATGCACCTAGAAACACTGCAGTTGACAAGCAAATGGTTGATTGATTCATTGCTTGACATGCAAGACGCATTTGTTGTTCGCATGCCTACCTCTTCTAAGGAGATTGTCCCTTTTGAGGGTATTCCCAATTAAGGCAATCCAAACGAAAACACATGCTTTGGGGTCAATGTTACTGACCCATATCTTCTTGATGATATCTCTGTCCCACCCTTGGATACTACCCCCGTTGAGCTTAAGATAGACAAATTTAAGCTGAACTGATCATTCTTGCCGCTTTGTTCCAACCTATCGTCTTCATGCTGGAATCTGAACTGATTCTCAGTAGTTTAATCTGCGTTGAACGTCAAAGGTGAAGAGTCCTCCTTGTTGGTGGTTTCCATATCATTGTAAAACTTGCTCTTTATTTGTTTGAATTTTTTATATACATTTTTCACTATTTTTTACAAAAAAACGCCTCGCCTCAAGGCTACGCTTCGCCTCGGAAAAAGCTCGATCGCCTCGAGTCTTAAAAACGCTTTTTAAAACATTGCTCTTCCCTACAGATTGTTAACTTATTTATTAATGAAAATTTCTTGTTTATTTGATAAAAAAATTAAAGAAAATGTCAACATTTCAGCATACACACTAGTATCGTAAATCAACATAAGGCAAGTTATAACAAAATCCAGTAAAGACCCAGAGGATAATTAACGAAGTGAACAATCATAAAAACAAAAGAAATCAGTTCCTTTTGTTTGTTCCACTCTTTTTCTCCATAGATTTTTGTATGATTGGCCTGATTTGGGCCATGAAAACCCTAACCCAAACTTACATGAAGACCCTATTTTTTCGATTGAAAGTAGGTAGTTTTATTTAAATTTCAAAAACTTGTTTACGTAAAACTTTTAGCCTCAATGATTTTCATTAATTTTGTTAGGTATTTTCCTTTGTTATCAAATTTGTCTAAAAAAGTATCTCATTAACAACTTCCTTTGTTTTTAACTTGAAAACTACCATAATGTTTATTGTTTCCTACGCTTAGCTGAAATGGGCTTTTGTTGATTTATCTTATTTCATAATAGATATAGTGTGTCCCTCTATGGAATGGGGTTTATGAATTGTTCATGAAAGAAGGCTTTTATTATCTATTTCTTGGTTATGATGTTCAATTTACTAAATTGCTTATTTCAATTCCTTATCTTCTATGAGTTCCGCTTCATTTCCTTTCTCTGCTTTGATAATCAGATATGACATGGCAACACCTACAAATTGGGGTGTCCGAATCGTACCACAACAAAAGGCTTTTGTTATTGAGCGTTTCGGAAAGTATGTGAAGACACTCACTTCTGGAATTCACTTTTTGATTCCAGTTGTTGATCGAATCTCCTATGTTCACTCCCTCAAGGAAGAAGCAATTCCAATTCCTGATCAGTCTGCCATTACGAAAGACAATGTCAGCATCATGATTGATGGCGTGCTTTATGTTAAGGTATATTTTTTATTATTTTATTATGTGCATCTCTGAATGGGTTTGGTTGCTTAATGTCGTGATGTTTCAACTGCAGATTGTGGATCCATTCTTGGCATCATACGGTGTTGAAAATCCAATATTTGCCGTTATCCAACTTGCACAAACAACAATGCGCAGTGAGTTGGGGAAGATAACATTGGATAAAACATTTGAAGAGAGAGATTCACTGAATGAGAATATTGTGGTGAGTTATATGAACACACAGCAGTCATTTTGTTCCCATGAATTTCGGATTTGAATGGCTATTTTCTAGGGTTATAATGTTTTGATTTTCTTATCAGTGCAAAATTTTTTAGTTGTACATTAAATCCTATTCGTGATGAAGGCTAGCAGATTTATTGTTATTCTTTCTCTTTTTTCTTTTCGTGGTCCAGTACTGTCACAACTCACAAAATTTAATTTCTTGAGGAAATTCAGTTTTTGTGGGGATAACCTTGTTCTGTGCCATATTCAAGAGCATATTTTGAGCAAGTCACTGAAAAAGGATTCTTGTTGAATTGGATAAGTTCTTTTCATTCTTGACCTTGGGCAAGCTGGATTAAGCTCAATCCTTCATGCATGGAGTCAGTCATTGGGCCCAATCATGGGTGGTTGTCAACGATAAACATATTCTAGATGGGGTGATGGTTGCTAATGAACTTGTTGATTCCAATTTGAGATGTGGATTGTTGTGTAAGATTGATTTTGAAAATATGCCTGTAAGAAGTCCTCTCGTCCTGCCTTTATTAAGTAATCCTATGATCATGTAAACTGGGGATTTGTTTTATGGTGGATGGATAGGATGGATTTCAGTGAGAGAGAATTGGGTAAGGATTTATATGTCGGCATTGCATTTTTATCCCTTGTGGATGGGAAACTAGGCATTTTTTCGAGATTTCTATGTGCATTTGCCAAGGGGATATAATTTTGTTTTCCATTGTCCCATTGTGGTTGAAGCATTAAGAATTTAATTGCTAAAGCATTGGAGAGACTGCCTTTCAAGTTTCGCCTATGAGGAGTGTTGCATATCTTCAGCTTGCCAATGTTTTTTTTTTGTGTGTGTGTGGGGGTGGTGGGTGGGGTTGGATGATGAATTTAAAGTAAATTCCTTTGATTTTCCAATTGTAAAGATGTTCAAAATAAACTTCTCCGAAATTGTGGTGTGTGGACTATGGAGTTGAGGAGGATGCTAACAATGGTATGGGGGCAGGGATTCTGGGGTGCCGAGTGGGGTTCTGTGAACAATTCTTTTGGGACTTCCATTGGGAGTGATGAATAGGCGTAAGCATTTATGGGATCTGGATGTGCAAGTCATAGGAGAGCGATTGGCCATTTGGAACATGGGAGGCAGGCTTGTGCTTAAAAGGAATGCCTTAGCCAATATGCCCATCCATTATATGTCGTTGTTCCAAATGCCTTCTTCTATACCCAAGAAAATAGAGAAGATGGCTAGGAAGTTTCTTTGGTGTGGTCATGAGAATAGAGATAAGCGGTCTTGGTATTCGGCCTTGGGTGTTTGGAGAGGATTATTTTATTGTTGTAGCGCTGCCTTATTTTTGGTTTTGGTGTTTGTCGAGTTTAGAGATATTTGCTTTGAGGGTTCGATAGTGGGAGGTTTTTTTTTTTTTTTTTTTTTCTTTTTCTTTCTGTTCCTCACCTTTCAAATAAAGTATAACAACTTTGAAATCCTTTAAGCAAACTCCTCTAGGCAATTCATAAATTTCACAAAATTTTATTGTTCATTTAGAGGAGGAGACATCAGCCTTTCTCCAATTGCTTGGCTTATTGAAAAACTTACTCCTTATGCTATTTGTTAAGTCATTAGGAATACGTGTTCGGCTGCAAATGGGCTTGTCTCTTTATCTGCCCCGCCGACTCCTTCTGTGCCTTTGGAAGCCTCTGTGGGCCCCGCTAAGTCTAAAAGGAGTCCACTCCCCCCATCTCTTCTTTAAGGGGTCCCACCTTGATGGGGTCCGTCTGGCCAAAATTGATCTCTTCTGTGGGTCCCACCATGAAGTTGAATCAGTTGCAGCCTATAATGTAGAATATCCTGCATGTTCAGGTAACATTGGCTAACTCCCTGTTCAGTCAGATAAGACCGGTCAACTCTGAAAAAACTTTTTATCCTCTCAATCCAGCGAGCAAACTTTTCTTGTTTTTAGACTTTCACTTTTTTCCAAGTAGTGCTTTCAGCTTAGCTTTTCATTTCAATTAACAACTGCCAGCCCCCTGAATCTGGCTCATCAAGCTGGAGCGAATCAACTTTTGAGCTAAATGTGTTGTTGGAACTTTTTTCTCCCTCCGCTGCGAAAGCAGCCGTTTTAGATGCCCAAGTGGAAGTGCATACGGCGGAAATGGAATTTTTTTTTCTCGTATAAAGGATCTCAAGTCGCAGCTAGCTCATGGGTTACCGCCGCAACTCAACTAGGGGGACTTCGAGCACTTGGTACAAGAAAACTTGGCAAACTCACTTAATATTCATCGGTACCATACTCGCCTCTCGAATGAATTGTTTAAGCTCCAGATTATGGAACTCAAAGTAAAGTTACAAAATCGTATTTTCAATGCTCTCTTGATTGAACCGATAATCGACAATATTATGGATCTCTCCCCTTATGAAAACATCCGATTTGAAGTTTTGCATTTCATTGAGCATAAAGTAGAATTGGTTAGTTCGATGCACCATAATTTTCAAAAAAATATTCTAGAAGGAACACTGAGATACTTTATTCAAGATATGGAACAAACCGGAATTGGGTCGTTTATATATAAAGAGTTCCTTTCCCACTTTATGGACGAGGAATTCCTTAGCAAAGGAAAAGTGATCCTCGTGCACATGAGAAGCAGGTTCATCACGACACAAGGCAGTGGAAAGCTTTCCCCAGCATACACCGATTCACCAGGGGGTTCTTTATCAAATTCCTTCTTTTTGGCGTTTCCAAAAGCGATGGTGTGACCAGTTTCGTCCAAGAGGAGCATCCCCCGATCTCAATTCATGTGGTTTCGGCTCGTACGCCTCCAATAAAGCTAGGTGTCTCGCTATTTATTTATCCAATCTTTTTCTTTTAACCCTTCCCTTTCCCTGTTCCGGAGGTGGCTTAAGATTGCTTATTCCTAAAGTCTGAAATTGCGTTGGATTTTTTCTATAGTACTTTTTGCTTTAAACACTCAAAAACTTCCCCCTATCCTATGATGGAGATTCCGTTCTGGTTGGAGGGCGAGCAAATAACTCTTACTTATAAACGGAATTGTTTTGCACTCAAGGTCGGTGCAATAATTAGAGATTCTAAAGGTGATGTTATCTCTGCTGCAGCTGGCTCAGCCCCAAATTCATCTATCACAGTCCTTGAACTCAGAGGAGTGGAGTTAGGCACTCAACTTGCTAGCAACCAAAATTGGCAACATGTAATTGTAGCTTCGGACTCTTTGGCAGCAGTGCAAATCCTCAAAAAACAAGTGGAGCCATCATGGCAGGCGATCACGACAATCAGACGAATCCGTCAACTTCGTTGCCTTTGCATCCTTTTATATTTTTCATGTATATAGGGAGACTCATAGAGCAGCTGACCATCTTGCTAGCCTAGATTCAGGTCAAAATTTTGTTGAATTTGTCCCTAGCTCCTTCGCTGGAGAATTCACTGCCCAGATACAAAAGCTGTATTTGGATTTGAAAAGCTATTTGGTGGGGTGGCATGCATATCACTCATCACTATCGCTGACGGTTGCAAAAGAAACCTATTTTCTAGTGTCCTCTTTTCTTTTCGCTCGTGCTTGAGCAAGAATGCTTTGGTCTTATTTTGTAATCCTTTCTACTCTATTAATAAATTTCAAAAATATATAAAGCAAAAAAAAGAAGAAGATAAAGCTTAAATGATTACATGGGTTCTTAACAAGTTTAAATGTCTATCCCAATATTCGTTCAACATGTGTGTCATGTCCAAATGTTATGTTTATATATCTCTTGAATGCAAATAAGGTCAATTAACTGAACAATTTCG
This sequence comes from Berberis vulgaris, assembly GCA_963556465.1. Taxonomy (NCBI): domain Eukaryota; kingdom Viridiplantae; phylum Streptophyta; class Magnoliopsida; order Ranunculales; family Berberidaceae; genus Berberis; species Berberis vulgaris. Next base: position 1,385,505 of record OY747128.1, on the reverse strand, counting down.
TGTCAACTACATGGATAAGTTGAAATTATCAACCCCATTTATTATTAGATTTTTCATGACTACAGTTGTGATTTACTATTCCTAGTCTTTCTACATGCACATCTTTATTCTTTTGATAGGTTATAGTTTCAAATTCAGAACCATGCTCAGAGAAGGCTATATTGGTTAACTAGTTGTAGTTGAAGATATGTTTTTCTTTACAGTTATATCTGCAGTATGCACAGTTCTTTAATGCTTTCCTATTGCAAATTTATGACCATTCCGTGAAGGCATATTCAGTCAGTGTTTGTATATCACATTGGTGTTACAGAAATCCATCAATGAGGCTGCTCAAGCTTGGGGTTTGAAGTGTTTGCGATATGAGATAAGTATGTTATTGTTGGCGTGTCCAAAGTCTGACCAAAACATATGTTATTTGTTGTTTTACCTCAGGAGCTGTATTTTATTGTTAGTTGTGCTTTTGTAGGGGATATCTCACCCCCTCCTGGAGTGAGGGCAGCTATGGAAATGCAAGCAGAAGCGGAACGTAGAAAACGAGCTCAGGTTCTTGAATCAGAAGGTGTTATGCATGAAATTTGATCATTATTTTTAAAATTGTATATTAGAATTCTCAAATCACGAGAATATTATACCCTGGAGCTTTTGAAATAATTTGGTATTAGTTGCTGTAACATGTGCTTATCCATCTGATGGGATGATTATTGGAATGGCCATTTGATCTGTATGACGAGACACTTAAATTTTTTTGCTCTTTATACCTTCTTGCATCTTGTAAACATGCATTGATTGGCTTATAAATTTACAGGAGAGAGACAGGCAAACATAAACATAGCAGATGGAAAGAAAAGTTCTGTAATCTTAGAGTCTGAAGCTGCAATGATGGATCAGGTGAACAGAGCTAAAGGTGCGCTTATGATTCTATCCTAAAGTGTTGCTATGCTGTATGCATTATTCATCTGAAGCATGTTACGGGTCTTGGTGCAATATAAATCCCTATTTTGATCGAAATCATTGGCCATGATATGCCATATAAAGATGAATTGTGCTTGAGGTAATTGTTGGAAATTAGAGTATAACGTTGATAAAAAGAAAACTATTAAATGGTTATCCAATCAGGTTTTCGTTGGGTGACTTCATATCTACATCTCATTGAAGACATCTCTATTTAAGAGTACGTAGGTTGATCATATAATATTACACATAGGTGAAAGGAAAACTTCGGGTGAAAGGGCCTTCTGATGCCCAAGGAGCAAAACTCGTGCTTTAGCAAAGCGCAAGACAATAGTTGTTAATCTTTTACAACCATAATGTGCTAAAACAACTAAACAAGCCAATACTACTTGAAGCTCGAGTTGTTTAGGGGTGGATAGCTAACTAATAGGATTCTAACTTCCTGCCATGCTTCCAAAACTAAGACTCTCGCCTGTGCATTCCATTGACATTTATGATTTAACCTGATGGTGGCCCTTTCTTTTTGCTAGTTTGACTCATCTGACTTGCTACTTTACCCATACATAATACTAATCCATTTTAATCTAGCGTCTAGATTACCCCTTTAGAACCTTGAATATGTCTATACATAATTGTAAGAATCAATCATTACTCCTAAAAAGCTCAAGCTGTCAAAAAGTGGAACACTAATTGCTTAACTAGAAATTTAAAATAATGTAATTGTTTTCTACATGTAGAATCCATATGCTAACATGCTGTTGGAGCTTTGAAAGTTCAATTAGCAAAACTCTCTTCCTCTGTTTGATTGCTTTAGGTGTACCTGGTTGCGTCATTACACCTAATGTATCATATTTCAGATAAGTGCGATGTTAAATATTCTATGAACACCTGAAAGACACTCATACTTAGATTCTGTTCTGCGTGGATGTGGGCTAATAGATTTTTCCCAGGAGTTTTACAACTTCTTTGTTTTTTTAATGGAATAAAACGAAGCAAACAAATAATACATGCTTAAACATGACCTCCTCACCCCCCACCACCACACCCCCCCACCCCCAACGATCCTTTCTCTTTTGTTTTCCCTATTTATGACTTCTGATTTGATGAAAGGATCAGACAAGGGAAGTGCTAATTTCTACATACAAGTGAAAACCAATCAAAGATGAACTCGTGAAAGGATATGTCCCTGATCTTCGTATGGGAGTTTCCCCATCTCCATGTCCTCCGTTTAAAAGAAGAAAAATCTGTTTCATACACCTAATTTCCCCTTCAAAAAGACACATTCCCTGCCTCCATAAAGGCCACGTCAACCTATGAGGACCTGTTCTTTGCCAACCCATCTAATTCATAGAGAATGTTGTCATCTGAGTTGTTCCTTTCCAATATTTCATTACCATCATGTTGAATCGAGGGAAAAAATCAAACCCTTTTATTTTGGAGGCCACACTCTGCTCGAAAGGGCAGTGTTTGGAGTGTTTGTGCAAGGAGTGAGCAGGATGAAATGTGACCTGACAGGTGTGAATTGGCTTCCAAAGCACCGGGTATGTTCTTATGGGACTAGAATACATAGGTTTATTTCTGACTATAAGAATGAGTTTATGCAGGGCAACAAAATCAGTTCTTGGAACAGTGTGTTGGTAGGGAATGCTACCTTAAAATTTTGTCCTAAAATTTCTACTCTTTGCAATTTTAGTAAAATGACATGTCTGCTTAATGAGATCGTCATTTACTGAATGTTGAAGAAGAAACAACTACGGAAAGGGATTGTATTGCTTGATACCTTAGTTTAATGCCAATCTGCAATAATAAACGACGGAAGATGAGAAACCCAACCCCAAAGAGAAATCAAAACCTCCTTCAAATCAGCATCCAAAGCCATTGCTTTGTAACGAAAATTCTATTGTTTTGTTCTTTCCAAATAGCCGCTAAGTACAAAAGGAAACGCATTCCATAAAGCCTCCTCTTGTGGAGGGGTCTTCCAGCCTATCAAAAGGTCATACGTAACCCAGCTGCAATGAAGACTGCAAAAAAAGGACATGCCATATCAATATCTATACCCCTATCATATAAACCAACCCCTCTTTTTTTATGGGAGTCTATCCCACACTATGTCAACATAAAGAAAGAGACCCTAGATGAAACCCCTTTCTTTGGAAAATTATGAATGCATATGATCCCTAGTCATCATGAATACACTGAAATCCCTTTTATCTATCCTCTTTCCAAATTCATTTATCATCTACATCTACATCCCCTAACCTAACTAAAAAGAAAGAATCGCAAATTCATTTGCTGCCCTGCCGACAAATTCGCACTCCTAAGGTGAAAGTCTCAATCTCGATTATTAAAATTTCCAATGGAAGCGTGAGACTGTCCCTTAAAGATTCAAGCTGAAAGTGCTTGCTTATTATAGAATGAATTCTTGAGTTATCCCAATAAGCATGCACAGAAATTTTCTCTGTTTCTTCTTGGCTATCATCTCAAAGTTGAAAATTAGGAATGGAGTTATTATAAAGTGATGCACGTTTGCCATAAAAATGAAAATGACAATGGTGCTGGAAAACGATATTAACGAAAGAACAACCATCTCCTTCCCTTTTCCCTTCACATACTCTCTCCCCTTACTATAAGCTATAACTGCTCATATCTTTAATTTCCAATATGTATGTGTGACTTGAGTTTTTGTTATCTGTGGAATTGGTCCATCTCTATCTATTCTTGGAATATCACATTTTGAATAGCATGCCTCAATTTCATATCACCTGTACCCGGAGTTTGATTTGGTGTTTATCAATAGGGGTAGAGAAATCTTATGCTGGTGAGCTGGCTAGATAATCCATTACTTCCCAAATGACTCATCCTACTCGGTATCTTGCTCTAGGACCAAGTAGCGAGTGATTGCCTAGGCTCCCAACATTATAAATGAGGGCAATATCAGATTTTGTGAGAAATTGAAGTGTGCATAATGATTTTAACATTGGAGACAAGAAAATTGGGATTTGGATTAATGTTCATTTCTTCTATAATTTGTTTTTATAAAATTTTGTAACCAATTTAAAAACAAAACTCAAATGGACACGTGCGCGGGCGCTAACATGAATTAATGGTTATCTATGTTGATAACCTATTCAGTGAGTGACCTTGTATAATTTAATCTACCATTTGGAGTTTACTAATGGGATTTCCTTATTCCTTTACGCTCGTTGAAAGAGTGTACAACTACCGATAAACTTTTAATTGATGCATTACTAATTTTCCAATTTACGAATTTACCAGAGACAGTTTTTCATTTTCTTTTACAATTTATCAGGAGAGGCGGAAGCTATCCTTGTTGGTGGAAATGACCACTTATGGTGGTTTGCAATCACAAAGAGAGAATTCAATCACAACAAAGGAAACACTCTTTTTATTCAAAGGAGAACAATCTCAACTCACACTTCTACTCTCTTATTTCTCTCTTTGTTTTCCACACTTAGAACATACACATCCTCTACCTATTTATAGGTAAATGGTAATACAACAAAGTCTACAAAGGAGGCAACAACCATCAACAATGGTGGCTATGGTTGGTACAACAACCATCAACAATGGTGGCTATGGTTGGTACAACAACCATGGTTGTTGAAGACCATCTAGATGTTGAAGACCATCTAGATGTTAAGTTTATTTCCATCAAATTCCCCCCTTAAACTTAATCGAGGGATATCATTCCGAGCAAGTACTTCAATCTGATAAATGTTTCACCCTTCAGTGGCTTTGTAAAGATATCTGCAACTTGGTCATTTGACTTGCAGGATATCAGTTCAACTTCTGTGTTCTTCACGTGTTCTCGGATGAAATGATAACGTGTATCGATGTGTTTGGTTCTTTCATGATACACAGGATTTTTCGCCAATGCAATTGCTGATCGATTATCAACATAAATCCCTGTGGAAATTTCTTGAGGAAATCCCAAATGCTTTAGCATATTTCGCAACCATATTGCATGACATACAGCAGAGTTAGCAGCAACATATTCAGCTTCACAACTCGATAGCGTTACTATCGATTGCTTCTTGGATGACCAAGTGAACGATGTATCTCCCATGAAAAAGACAAACCCTGTTGTACTTTTCCTTTCATCCAAGTCTCCACCCCAATCACTATCCGAGTAACCAGTAAGTCTGAAGTTTTCACATGAAGTATAGAACATACCTTCATTCACCGTTCCTTTGATGTAGCGGATAATTCTCTTGGCTGCATTCAAGTGACACTGATCTGGTGTCTCCATATATCTGCTGATCAGTCCTACTCCATAGAGTATGTCTGGTCTGGTACATGTCAAGTATCTCAAGCTTCCTACTAAGCTTTTAAAGTATGTTGGATTAACATTTCCCACTTTATTCTTCCTCCTCAATTCCAGTCCACTCTCAACTGGAGTTGAGACCGGATTGCTTTTGTCCATCTTGAATTTCTCAAGAATGTTCTTGGCATAACCACTTTGGGATACAAAAATCCCATCTTCTTTCTGTGTCACTTCGAGGCCAAGAAAGTGTGCCATCAGACCAATGTCTGTCATCTCAAACTCTTGCACCATGCTTTTCTTGAAAACCTCGAACATGATTGAGTTGTTGCCGGTGAAAATTAAATCATCGACATACAAGCATGCAAATAACATGCTTCCATCAGCTTCCTTCTTCACATACATCGCGTGCTCATATGGACATTTTTCAAATCCATTTTCTTGGAAATACTTGTCAATCCTGGTATTCCAAGCACGTGGAGCCTGCTTTAGGCCATAAAGAGCCTTCTTCAACTTGTACACCTTAGTTTCGTTGCCGGCTTCAACATATCCAAGCGGCTGGTCAACATAGATTTCTTCTTCCAGGAAGCCATTCAGAAATGCTGACTTCACATCAAGTTGATAGATCTTCCACTTATGTTGTGCAGCTAGTGAGATCACTAGTCTGATTGTTTCCAGTCGGGCTACAGGAGCAAATACTTCTCCGTAGTCAATGCCTTCTCTTTGTTTATAGCCTTTTGCCACTAGTCTTGCCTTGTACCTTTGTACTTCACCTTTGGCATTCTTTTTTGTTTTGTAGACCCATTTTACACCAATAGCTTTCTTTCCTTCTGGTAGATCAGTTAGCTTCCAGGTGTCATTCTTTTCAATGGCATGAATTTCTTCATCCATTGCTTTCACCCATTTTTCTTCTGTGACAGCTTCAGTGAAGTTGAGTGGGTCACAATCAGCGAAGAAACAAAATAAATTTGTATCCTCGCTGACTTCGGTGGCATCATATAAATCTTGTAAATTTCTCATCCCTCTTGGTCCTTCTGGTGAGGATGTTGATGATGAAATTGCTGATGACGAAGGTGACACCGATGTTGGTGTAGGAAATCCATGTACCGGAGTTTGTGGCTCATCTATCGGACCTTCTGAAGGTATTGTTGATACTCCTTCATTTTCAAGGATCAAATCAGTATTGATCCATCTAGTTTCCTCTTGATCACTATCCCAGTGCCAAGCTTTATCTTCTTCAAAGATGACGTCTCTACTCATGATCACCTTCTTTGTGATGGGATTATATAACTTATATCCCATTCTTCTGTCACCATATCCAACAAAAATGCATTTCTCACTTTTGTCGTCGAGTTTGGACCTTCTCGCCTCAGGTATCTTTGTATAAGCCACACAGCCAAAAACTCGGAGATGAGTAACACTTGGCTTGTGACCACTCCATGCTTCTTCTGGAGTGACATTTTGCAATCTCCTGGTTGGGCAGCGATTCAGTAAATATACTGCACATGACACAGCTTCAGCCCAGTATTGCTTGGGCAAACTTTTTCCTTTGAGCAGACTCCTTGCCATATCAAGAATTGTTCGATTCTTTCTTTCTGCAACACCATTCAGCTGCGGCGTATGAGCTGGTGTCATCTGATGCCTGATGCCTTGTTCCTTGCAGAAGTTTTCGAAGGCATCTGATGTGTATTCTCCACCTTGATCAGATCTCAAGGTTCTGATGTAGTAGCCGCTCTGCTTCTCAACAAATGCTTTAAACTCCTTAAAGCAATTCATTACTTCTGACTTCCTTTTTAAAAAATACACCCATGTCTTTCTGCTACAGTCATCAATGAATGTAAGGAAGTACTTATTTTGTCCAGTTGACATTGGCTTCAATGGACCACACACGTCAGTGTGCACTAACTCCAGCGGCTTCTTTGATTGCCAGTTTACTTCTTTAACAAAGTTAGCTCTGTGTTGCTTGCTGAGGACACAGTGCTCACAGATTTCATCTGGATGGTCAATATGGGGCATACCTTTGACCATTTTCTTGCTCACTAGCATCTTCAAACTTGAAAAATTCAGATGTCCAAGTCTCAAATGCCAGAGCCACTCTTCATTGTTGGCGACGGCGCTCAAGCACTTTGCTGCATCATATTGAATGTTTAGTGGAAACATCCTATTTTTGGACATTTTCACATAGGCAATCAGTCTTCCATTGGCATCCTTGATTGTAAGATGATGGTCCTTCATGTAGAGAAAATAACCTCTCTCCAGGAGTTGACCCATACTCAACATGTTGTGTTTCATGGCTGGAACATAATACACATTTGAGATGTAGTCATGATCTCCATTTTTCATCTTGATTAGGACGTCGCCTTTTCCCTTCACAGGAATCTTCGAGGAGTCACCAAATGAGACTTGTCCTTGCACAGTCTCATCTAGATCAACAAATAGCTCCCGTTGTCCGCACATGTGATTGCTGGCTCCAGAATCTAGATACCAAACATTATTTTGGTTCTGTCCAGAGCCTTGCTGGGCAAATAATGCAGCTGGACCTTTTATGGTAGTCTCTTGCTCTGCATAATTGACTTGTTCTTGAACTGTTGCTGGAGGATTTCCACGACATTCTGTGCTATAGTGCCCATATTTATTACAATTATAGCACTGTACATTTCTTTTGTCACGGTAATTGTAACCTCCTCCTCTTCCTTTCGATCTTCCTCTAGGAGCATAAGCTTGTTGGCCTCGTCCTCCTTTGGTAGTGTCTCTACCGCCATTGCCTCTGGGTCCTGTATTCCCAGATCCTCGTCCACGAGATCCATGACCTCGTCCTTGTCCTCGTTGTGAAGTCATTCCTTGTTCGTAGCTATCATTCTTGAGGGATAACTTGGAATGCAAGGCATGCTCCATTGCCTTGGCTTCACCTCTTTTCACAATTTTCTGTTCATGGGCTTGTAATGAACCCACAAGCTCATCTACCGTCATCGTGTCCAAATCTTTGGACTCTTCAATGGCCACGACAACATAGTCGAATCTTGGATCTAGGGATCTCAAGAATTTTTCAATAACTCGACTATCTGTGAGAGCTTCTCCATTTCTTCTTATCTGATTCACGATTACCATAACTCTAGTATAATAATCGGAAATAGATTCTGAGGACTTCATCAGCAATGATTCAAATTCACCTCGCAATGTTTGGAGGCGAATCTTTTTTATTTTGTCGGCACCCCGGTATACTCTTTGTAGAGTTTCCCATATGCCTTTTGACGTTTCTGCGGAAGCAATGATCTCGAACGTGGCTTCATCGAGACCTTGATAAAGAATAGACTTTGCTTTGCAGTCTTTCTTTCTATTGGCCTTGAGGACCAACTTCTCTGCATCTGGCAAGCTTTTTTCTTCTTCTTTGGACACTGGTTCGTCGTAGCCATCTTCTACGAGCTCTAGACACTCCTGTGCGCCAAGTAATGCCTTCAATTGGATACACCAATTGTCATAATTTTCTTTGGTCAGCTTCGGGATAAGGACTTGAGCACTTCCATTTGCCATTGGAGCAAAAGTATACACAGTAATGTATTTATGAACACTACCGTATATATGAATAGTTGTGTACTGTATGAACAGTGAACAATACCGTATAGTAAACAGTATCTGTAACAGTACAGTGTGAACAGTGTCGTCGTCTTGTGAACAGTAACTTACAGAGAATCAGAATTTTGAAGAGAGTAGAAACTTGCAGAGAGCCTAGCTTTGATACCAGTTGTTGGTGGAAATGACCACTTATGGTGGTTTGCAATCACAAAGAGAGAATTCAATCACAACAAAGGAAACACTCTTTTTATTCAAAGGAGAACAATCTCAACTCACACTTCTACTCTCTTATTTCTCTCTTTGTTTTCCACACTTAGAACATACACATCCTCTACCTATTTATAGGTAAATGGTAATACAACAAAGTCTACAAAGGAGGCAACAACCATCAACAATGGTGGCTATGGTTGGTACAACAACCATCAACAATGGTGGCTATGGTTGGTACAACAACCATGGTTGTTGAAGACCATCTAGATGTTGAAGACCATCTAGATGTTAAGTTTATTTCCATCAATCCTTGCAAGAGCACAAGCAACTGCAAAAGGGATTTACTTGCTATCAGATTCCATTAAATCAAATGGAGGTGTTGAGGTTAGATCCTTCTCCCATATTTTGCACATGGCTTACAATTTTTATTTTATCTTTATTTATATTCCTATGTTTTAATTGTAGTGTTGATTGTATGTTTGTTACACAACATGTGTGAATGTATTATACTTGCTTTGTCTTGGAGATAACTTACCCCGAAAGAAAATGTTGCTATCGTCGTTCCAGAGGGAATAATCAGTAAAGTTCAACCGTGTCAGTTTTGCTTTCCAGTTTGTAGTATACTAATGCTCATAGTAAATATTCCACTTACGTAAACAGTCTAGGGATCTTGGAATTTTCTAGCCAGAATTCTGTCATACTCTTTGGTGGTTGATTCAATGCAGTAGGTTCAAATAGGGAATATAGGGTTGGGGTATTGTAACAATGTGTAAGCACACAAATGGGAGCCCCTAGGATTCATTTTCATCATTTTGTCGTTACAATAAAATATTAAATTAAAAAATGAATTAATTAATATATGTACCAAGACCATACAGTAGGCCTAAAATTTACATTATGCCAAGCGCTTGGTGCTCAATGTCCACATACTAGGCCAATTGACATCTAAGAGGCATATAATTGTGAATCCAAGAATTCTAACCAAAAGTTCGACAAGTCCCACAATAATTCAAATTATAACCGGTACCTTCTAAGGTCAGTTAAGTCAAACATACAGATCACATGCAATCATACATTCATACATTCATGATGTGAATGATACATCTTTACTCTTTCCTCCACCAAATTTATTTGCAAGAAATTTGAACTATAAATAAGTAGAGAGACAACTGATATACTTTAGAAGAACCCAGGAACCATGGGTAAACCTCCAACACGTGTAAAGTGTGGAAGAAGTCTTATAAGAAGGTTCTGGACGTATATATACTCACCAACATTACATGGCTTCACAGTGATGTGTCCGCTCTTTGAAATTTTAATTTCATTTTTCAACCCACAAGCATTCATTTCTGACTTGCTACCACCAAGACCTCACTCCAAGATGTATATGATGGAATATGGGTTACTATTGTTTACTCTATTGTCACGTATCTCTTATGCCATCATTTATTTAGTTGGTCTTTCGATTGAGAGAACCAAACAGGTTTTCAAGTTTGGTTAAAGGTCGTGGGGTCTGGATGGTGATAGAAACTATTGGATCTCTATGGTATTTGAGTTTTGTATTTGTTTCGAAGATTTTGTGAACAGGTTGGTGATTTATTATCTCTTTCTTTTTTTTTGTGCGCGTGCATGCATGTTGGGGAGGTGGGGGTGGGGGGTCAATAATTTTAAGTTTTCATTCCCCCACCCCCCAAAAAAAATCACATGAAATTTGCAAAGATGCAAATTTTAAAAGGTGCCATCTTGCCATTTAAATTTCTGTATTTCTGAATTTTGTTGGGGAAAAAAAGTAAAGGATATTGTACTTGAACATACGGAAACCCAATTAATTAATTTTGGAGCTCTTGCCAATATAATGGTATAAATTTTACGATAATGTAACTATAACACTAAATGAATTTTGTACTTTGAATATATATTTAACTAAAGTAGGGGTCTACCAATTGTAGCTCAGTTGGTCGGACATACACTCTCCTTGTGAGAGGTCGCGGGTTCGACACTTACCAGTTAGGATTTTGTGAGTTTTCTCCCGATTATTAGGAGCACATTTGCTCCGCCATTTGTCACTGCATCCTCTTTGGAAAGGTAGCTACGTCAAGTCTTTATGCTGTTAGTGCCTTAGGTGTCTGCCTGTGTTTGGTAGGTTTAAAAAAAAGGTTGCGCCCGAATTCTTATCAGCTTGTTGCTATGTATTCTTCATATGGATGGTTGCCAGCTCTTAATGAATTGCTAGCCTTTTAGTTTTCAGAAGCAACACTTCAAGGCTTTTCTGGAGATTAAATCCTTGTGTCCTTCGTTGGTGGAAGCAGAAAAAATGGTAGATTTACTAAACTATTTGACAAGAAGATTTGTTCTATTGGTATGCTGCTCGCTGCTATGCACAAGTATTTGATCTTTGATGGTCTACTATATCATTTGACATCCTTTTGTACATTGGAGTAATTTTGTTTCCTGTCGACAAGCTGTGTTTTTTAAAGCTTGGTTAGATGTATACTATATATTTCTGTCCATGAGTCGGTTCTAATTCTAATAAATAGAGACTATTGATTTTGGATTTAAATTGAAGCTGCTTTGTTTATCTTATGTTTTTTTTTTTTGTCCGTAGGCTGCGAGTTTAAGAATTGCTGAGCAATATATCCAAGCCTTCAGTAAAATCGCGAAAGAGGTGAAAAGTTTTCTCGATTAAATGCAATTAATTCAGATGTAGTAATGAGATTCATTTCCTTTTTATTTCTCTTTCAGAGCACAACTATGTTACTTCCTAGCACTGCTGCAAATCCTGCCAGTATGATGGCTCAAGCAATGACCATATATAAAAACCTGATTGGCGACAGTTCAGGTGGTGTAACCCATGAGATCACACACTCTGGGTCGTCACCAAACAGCAATGCCAATAGTTCTGCAAGACAGGGTAGTGAGAGTAGCCATGCTTCCGATGCAATGAAAAGAACGAGTTCTGATGACAGTGTAGGCGAACCTGTTTTCTCTTTGCAAAGTCACAATAAGAGAGATGAAGATGACATCAACAGTCGATAATAAGATAATCTCAGATCTATTCGGTGTTAGGTGAGCCCTTCAGGTATTACTGCGGCTCCTCTGTTTCTGTATTCTAAAAAATTGAGATTACGTCAATGAAGGTAGAAGAATTTACAGTTCTGCTGAGAAAGTTGAACACAAATACTCATTTTGGTTCTTTTAATTTGACTTGTTTGAACAATTTAAAAAAATAAGAAAATTTACATTTCTTTCAAAAAAAATAAGAAGATATTTGCAATCACACTGATCTTCTTACTTCTTAGTAAATGGTGCATGCATTGTTAGGACACCTCCTGCACTTGGGTTGATTCAAAATCTGCACTTGGGTTGATGGGTTGATTCAAAATCACAGTGGACACAACTGTATGAGCTCTTAGTGCCCTGTACAATGCTTGTGGCATGATTTTTAGGGCACCAAAACTTTAATGATTCATGTCTGAATCAGGTCATCGAAATTTGACAAACTCTACAATACATGTGGCACATGCAGTGATCCGAGGATATTCAACGGATCACCTCTATTTTGGGTTTAGTTTTCGTACAAATACTAAACACAACTGAAAAAAGGCGCCATAAGGTTTGGAGGAGAGGCAGTACTAGAGAGTTTTTTAACCCAAAGCTTTTGATTTCTGTCATTTTCTCCCCTTCCTCGTTTCTTCTCCAAATAGAGAGGCTGGCCAAGTACATTGAACCCCTCTTGCATTATTTGCAACATATGTTGTTGGAATGGAAGGGTATGTAGTTATCGCATTTGGCATGCATATGAGTTTCAACATAAAAATTGTTTGGTCACATTTTGACAAATTGGCATGCAATAAAGAAAAACACTGTTCCCCAAAACGTCACGTGCCAAGAGTTCTTTCGTATTTACAAATTGCATGTTCCAAGAGTTGTTGGGAGTTTTGAAGTTTGATATTTTGCTTCATCATAAATCATACAATAGTAGAATTGCTTGATCATACATAATTTTCAACGATAGTAGAAGTATTACAATAAGATAACATACAAAGTCATTACATGTTGAGTAGATCAGCTAATAATCAATGCAATAACCACAACAATCATAAATTTGATTGAGATGATGTAGATGTGAGAGTACCTTGAACAAAATTGGATGAATTGTCTTCAATTGTAGATGTAGGAGGGTCTTGAAAAGGGTTGGGCGGCATTTGCAAGTCTTCGACACGTTTTTGTAGCATTTCAATAACCATACTCATTGAAGGACGATTTGCTGGATGTGTTTGTATACACCATAGCCCGACTATCATCATCTTTCTGATACTTTCTTCTTCAAACGTGTCATCGATTTCACCTAATCCAATACTCCCATGTTGCTCCAAGCGATTGTAAATCCATTGCGGGAAATAAATCTCACTTGTCTTAGCGGTGGGATCAATGTTCTTTCTCCCTCCAACCATTTCCAGCACCATCATTCCATAGCTATAAACATCGGATTTTGATGAAACACCCCCAAAATTCCTACAGTAAACCTCTGGTGCAATATAACCTATGGTACCTCGGGCATTGAGCATTGAAACAGTACTCTCCCTTGTCGGGCAAAGTTTGGCCAACCCAAAATCCGAAATCTTTGGACAAAAGTCCTTGTCTAGAAGAATGTTGTGAGGTTTAATATCAAAATGCAGAATGCGAGTAGTACAACCACGATGTAAATATTCTAACCCGTTAGCAATTCCCAAAGCAATTTGATGCAACTTTTCCCATCCTAAAGGGTGTGTTGAGCTTGGGCTCTTCTCATCGTATATGAATTTTTCAAGTGATCCATTGGGCATGTATTCATAAACAAGAGCTCGTTTAGACCTTTCAAAGCAAAATCCAATAAGACTAACGATATTGACATGGTTAGTCCTACTGATTGCAGCAAGTTCATTGACGAAATCTTCTCCATTACCTTTGGATTCAGTCAAAACCTTAACAGCCACCAAGCGCCCATCCCTAAGTTTGCCTTTGAAAACACTTCCATAGCCTCCTTGGCCTAGTTTATCCTTGAAGCCATTGGTAATTTTTTTGAGATTTGAATATGTGTGTCGATGAAGAGCAAGAGGTCCGTGTCCATAGTTTTCAAAAAACGCTTCCACATTGAAGTTCTTTTTGTTTTTGGTACTCCATCTACAGAACATTAGAGAGCACTTGGATGAAATACTCCTCCTATATATTATTATAAGTACGATTAAAGTAACCAATGCTCCAGATACAACCGATACACCTGTACGTAATACCAAAAAAAAAAAAAAAAACTATTTAGTTAATTCAATCCTATAACATTAACTATCTCTATAGTTTTGATGTCCATCTTTGTTGAGGTTTTGTGGAGCTTACCAAGTATGATTCTTTTTCTGTATACCACAAAAAACCCAGCATCTACATTCACAAGTATCACGTTTAGTCAAGCTAAACTACAATTTCAAAGTATCCAATTAGCTAAACTGGGCATGAAAGACTTTATTGAAATGTTTGGTTTGTCATTCATGAAAGACATCTCTAAATAATGGAAAATTCATTTATGAACTAATTACCTCCAAACTCTAAATGATACTTGATGAAGAGGGTATCAGATATATCATACAAGTGCAAGTACATCAATTAATAATTGTTATGGAAGCTTGCAACCTTCTAAGTATAGGTGAAAACTTTGAACAAAAACATTGAAAACTTAAACCTGAATTCTTACTTGGTTCTTAACCCACTCTAATCCAATCCATACATTATAAAACAATGACACTTGCACCATCATATCTTAGAAACTTTACTTTTTTTCTGATCATTGGACCTCTCCTTGATTTTAAAATTTTAACGTTCATAAAAATAGAAGAATACCAACAATTAACGTTCATTTCGAGACTATCAAAATTAATCTATTATAAGCAGATTACCTGCAGGTTTTGGACAGCTGAATTTTATGCTACCGTTTGATATGCAAACACAGTCAAAAGCGGCGACCCCACACTGGTAATGGTCTTTCTCGCAGCCTGCACATTCTGGACTTGCAAACCACTTCATTTCAGTCCCCAATTCCAAGACGGAACCATAATTGCTACCGTTGTTGGAAAGATTAGGAGCCGAACGAAGCACAGGGATACTAGAGGAATCTTTACACTTTGAATACCAATCATATATATCCGGAATTGCATCTTGCTCGAATATATAACTACGGCTTATAGGGTTGGAACCTAGGCATAGCGGATACGGTAGAGAGGGTGGAGGATTCGGACTACATTTACTGAAGTAATAGAGATATCTATTATTTGTTGGGGATGGATAAAGACTTCCAGTATTTAGGCTCTGGTCGATTATTTGAGGTTGAGGACAAGTTTGGGTATTCACTACTCTCAAGCTTCGACTGGAATAGTTGATGCTTCTCACCAAGTAATCAACTATTCCAGATAAGACTGGGTTTCCATTGGAACAGTAGATACCAAGATCTGGGTATCCGCATAATTGTTCTCCAGTGAACTCGTCCTTCAACCAGAAAGGGTAACTGAAATTAACTCCGTTGCTTCCACAACTGAAAGATCTACAAAATTGGTCCCCTTTGATTGAGACGATGAAACTGCAAGCAATTCCAATAAGGAGTATAAGAAGATTTTGTAATTGCTGGAACATTATTGATCCTCTTCTGAATCGTCGGAACAACAAAAATTACACAACACACTTGCTTTGGTTGATGGCTTTAGTAATTGTGTTGATTTTTATAATCAAAAAAATCCTTGTGATTGATAAGAGCCACTTACTTCCTATTCAAAATATCCAAACCTTTTATTTTGTGGCCACTAGTTAGTATGGCTTGTCAAGGTTTTTCTTGAGATTTAACTCATTTTATGTCCACTATTACGTCAGAATCGGTAATTAGTAATATTAATATCTTTTAATTTGTAATTCTTCATTGTATTATAACAAAAAAAAATGTTAATAATTATTGACTTAACTTACTATTAGTAATTTTTATCTCACATTACTCACATACCAATAATTGCTCTTTGGTTGATGACATACTTAAATAATGCGACAAGTCATGACCGACTAATTACACAACACACTTGCTTTGTTGGTTGATGGCAAACTTAAATGTTGTGATAAGCCATGTATGACTTTAGTAATTGTGTTGATTTTTCCAAGTCTTTGTTAAGTCAATTTGTAATTATTATCACAAAAAAAAATCCTTATGATTGATAACAACCTTTTATTCTGTGACCACTAGTTAGTTGGGCTGTCAACGTTTTTCTTGAGATTTAACTCATTTTATGTCCTTTATTGGTGGACACTACGTCAGAATGGGTAATTAGTAATATTAATATCTTTTAATTTGTAACTCTTCATTGTATTACAAGTCTTGTAACAAAAAAAAATGTTACTAATTATTGACTTAAGTTACTATTAGTAATTTTATGTATATATATTATTTATAAAATAACAAAGAAAAAATATTTAGTTAAACAAACAAATGTTCAACCAAAAATTAAAAAAAAAAATTATGTCGACACTAGTGCATCAAAATAGACGACTGAGATCTCACATCATAGAGTCCAGAAGCGAAAGAGGGAGAGAAAGAGAAAACCCGATTTCACGAACTCTTCTTCAACAAGGTCAGTTTCCTCTTTAACTCTCGCACTCGATTCGATTGAGTTGTTGAATCTTGTAGATCGGAGTGAATGGACTCGTTGCAGAATATATTGGAGATCCAAGTTTGATTGGATATTGATTCGTGATGATCACTAAGGTATAAACAAAATACTATCCCAAAATTATGTAGTTATACAATAATGGAGTAGCCTTTAGTGTCGCTTGTGGTAGTGCTGTTTGGATTCTTGATTATTAAAAAGGGTAATTCAATGAGTTAAATGTTGCAACAAGATGTTGATCTTTTATTTATATTATTTTGTTTTTGTATATTGGAATGCTATACAAAGTAGATCAGCAAATTTAATGTATAGAATTCTACGCAAATCTTGACTTTAGAGTAATATTATTGATGTTGGAATTAAAATTTTCTCATAGCAGTTTCTTCTGTGTGTATTGTGCAACTATTTTGTCGAAACATCAATAAATGTGATACCTAGGGCACTTCAGTTGCTAAGTACTTTATGTTCACCAGCATGTATCAGACCAATGACATATGATATAGTTTAACAAGGTATCCATATCAACCTCATAATATATAGACCAATGGCATAGTTGATGCTTCTCACCAAGTAATCAACTTTTGCAATAGATAAGATTGGGTTTCCATTGGAACAGTTGATACCAAGATCTGGGTATCCGCAGTATTCTTCAGGGCTCTCGTCATTCGACCAGAAAGGGTAACTGATATTAACTCCCTTGTTTCCACAAATGAAAGATGTACAAAATTGGTCTCCTTTGATTGAGGCGATAAAATTGCAAGCAATTCCTATAAGGAGTATAAGAAGATTTTGTAATCGTTGGAACATGATTGATCCTCTTTTGAATCGTCGGAACAACAAAAATTACACAACACACTTGCTTTAGTAATTGTGTTGATTTTTCCAAGTCTTTGTTAAGTCAATTTGTGATTATTATCACCAAAAAATATCTTGAGATACGGTAGATATCTATTATTTAATGAAGTAATGGAGATAATGAAGGATTCGGACTACATTTAATGAAGTAATGGAGATATCTATTATTTTCTTGGAATGAATAAAGAGTACCAATAAGTGGGTCTCAATAATTCGAGGTCGAGTGGACAAGTTTGTCCCACAAACTTGGTAATCACAATTCTCACGTTATTATCGGAATAGTTGATGCTTCTCACCAAGTAATCGGCACTTGCATCTGGTCATAAGATTGGATTTCTATTGGAACACTTGATACCAAAATCTGGGTATCCGCAGTATTCTTCAGTGCTCTCGTCCTTCGACCAGAAAGGGTATTTGATATTAACTCCGTTGTTTCCACAACTGAAAGATGTACAAAATTGGTCTCCTTTGATTGAGACGATGAAACTGCAAGCAATTCCAATAAGGAGTACAAGAAAATTTTGTAATCGCTGGAACACGATTGATCCTCTTCTGAATCGATCATTGGAACAACGAAAATTACACAACACACTTGCTTTAGTTGATGGCAAACTTAAATGTTGTGATAAGCCGTGCATGAATTTAGTAATTGTGTTGATTTTAATTTCCAAGTCTTTGTTATGTCAATTTGTGAATCACCAAAAAAATCCTTGTGATTGATAACAACCACTTACTTCCTATTTAAAATATCCCAAGCTTTTATTCTGTCGCCACTAGTAAGTAGGCTCTCACGGTTTTCTTGAGATTTAACTCATTTTACGTCCTTTATTGGTGGACACTAGTCAAAATGGGTAATTAATAATATTAATATCTTTTAATTTGTAACTCTTCATTGTGTTAAAAGTCTTGTAACAAAAAAAATGTTACTAATTATTGACTTAAGTTACTATTAGTAATTATATATATATATATATATATATATTATTTATAAAAATAGCTAAGAAAAAAAATAGTTAAACAAACAAATGTTCAACCGGAAATAAAAAATAAATAAAATTTTTTTGTCGACACTAGTCCATCAAAATAGACGGCTGAGATCTCACATCATAGAGTCCAGAAGGGAAAGAGAGAGAAAACCCAATTTCACGAACTCTTCTTCAACAAGGTCAGTTTCCTCTCTAACTCTCGTACTCGGTTCGATTGAGTTGTTGAATCTTGTAGATCGGAGTGAATGGACTCGTTGATTGAGTTGATCTGAAGCTTAATTAGACTAAATCAAATTATTGAATGGTGTCATGTTGTTGTTTTGCTTCTCATTGAAATTACTCCAAAAAGTATAGTTGTTCATCATGCCACCGAGGTTGCTAGGGTTGTGGCAAGGTTGAAAATTGTTTATTTTTATTGGAAATGAAAATCCTTATTTAATGCTAGAAGATGCGTTCTTCCCTTTATTAGTTTGCGATTTGACAAATATATGAGTGAGGTGGTTAGAATGTGAAATTCATTTACAAGCTCCTCATGTTGTGTCTCTCGGTCAAGCAAGTTGCATGACTTTCTTTTTAATTATATCGAGTGGGGAGAGTTGTTACATTGTATTCAATGGGTATCCTGAAGTTGCTTGGGTTAAAAGAAAGAAGGTATTCTTATCTTATGTTATTTGTCATTTTTGAGCCTTTATAGTTCTGTTGGATGTTTCCTTGTCTTCTTATTATTGTGTTTATTAGTTGCTACCATTTGATCGATAAAAATTTAGGTTTAAACTTATAGAAGAGTGTTGTTGACTTGTTCTTGGTTGTGAGAAATCTTTAATGGATAATCAACATTATTTTCATAGAAAAGCTTTAGTGGACACTGCAACAGCTTACAATGTGAAATAATATGAAGAAGTCCCTGTGGGAAACTTTTATAGTGTTTTCTATGTGAACAAAAATAACTAAACTTTTACAAAAGAGCGTTCTGTTTTGTTTAATTGAGAAAAAAAAAAACACGGTGTACAATATTTTGTTTCACTATGTCTTGGCGTCTCCTCATTGATGTTTAACGTGTTCAAAGTGGAAGTCTGATAGACCTTTGGAAATTTTGTGTACAAGTATTTATGATCTCTATATTGATTTTTCTCAACAAAAATTGACGATTGTAGGGTGGGCTGACCCGGAAAAGATTGTCAAAGCAATTAACAAAACGAGGAATGTTGCAACAATATGTTCTCACACACATGCTGCTGAACCTCTAGCTGTACCCACAAAACCAACACCTGAAGCTGCACTAGATGCTTCGAACTCTCCTCCAGAAGCTCCACCTGCTGAAGCTTCTCCACTCTGAAACCCACCTGCAGAGCCAGACAGTCAACCACCTCAGCTTATTAGACCAAAGGATTTCGAAGAGATTCATTATATCCATGTAATTTAAAAAAAATATTAATCTAATATGAGAAACGATGTTATAATTGATTGCAACTATTTCATTTTGTAATAGTTGTAAGATTATTTTAATTTGGGTACTAACATTGATATTTGAATATTTGGGTTTTATAATCTTATTAGATTTCATTCATTTTTTTTATACATTTTTATCTATTTAATTAAAAATAAACGAAATTTTAGATATTTATTTTTATAAAAAAAACATTTGTAACACGTCGATGTGTTGCTAATATGTGAACATTGTAACATGCTAAAGTGCTATTAGTAATCTTGGCTATCTGTTACATTGGCCATCTGTTACAAAATTTAAAGGTTGTAACACATTGAAGTGTTACTAATATTTGTAATGCCTTGATTTGTAAGATTTTTGTGGTTTACAAAATATTTTAATAACAAAGATAATGTATTACAAATTGCCTTTTTTGGTGTAGTGGAACACGGAAAAAAATGGTAGATTTAGTAAATTATTTTACAAGAAGTTATGTTGTATTTGTGTGCTGCAATGCACAAGAATTTGATCTTTGGTGGTCTAGTATATCATTTGAATTCCTTGGGCACATAGGAATAATTTTTGTTTCTTGTAAAAAAAAAATGTGTTTTTTAAATCTTGGTTAGATGTACACTATATATTTTTGTCCATGACACAGTTCTAATAAATAGAGTTTATTGATTTTGGATTTAAATTGAAGCTCAGAGTTGTTTATCGCATGTTTTTCTTTCTGTCCATAGCCTATGAGTTTAAGAATTGCTGAGCAATGTATCCAAGCCTTCCGTAAAATCAAGAAAGAGGTGAATAAACTCCCAAGTATTTGTAAACTACCTTCTTTTTATAGATAATGTTTGTGGTTGTGTTTTAAAGAGATGGTAAAAATGTAAAATACCCCAAGCCTGACCAAAAATGGCTTTAAAGCCTGGCTGTCTAGACAAACTCCCAAGTATTTGTTCAACCAAGCCAATTATTTTTTGACTCCTCTAGTCCTCCTTTGTGTGCCCAACCAAGGAAGAAAATGAAAAAAGACAGGAAGGAAACAAATTCCAAGGAAGAAAAAATCTTCATTGCTCGAAGGTGTAGGAGAACTATTGTTCGGTATCTATATTATTGTAATTATTCTTTGATTAGTTACTAATGTATATTTTGTTGTTACAACTTGTATATATAGCCTCAATAGTAATGGTGTACATGTTGATGTATTTATACACATTGACTCCAATAGGGTTAGAAAAATCTAATTGACACCCTGTGGCTAATTTTACTGAATAATTGTAGGGGTGATATGTGTTAATTGTCATACACTGAATGACCATAGAGTTCATTTGCTAGTCACAAGCATCGGCAAATTCATTTTATTACTATGTTTTTGTAATAGAATTAGGTTTAGGGTTTAGCTTCTTATAAATGAGGGCAATATCGATTTTTGTGAGAAAATGAAGTATACCTAATTCAGAAATTCTAGAGAGCCAGAAAATGAAGTATACCTAATTCAATAATAAGTACCTAATTATTTTAACATTCTAAGACAAGAAAATTGGGATCTACTAATGTTCATTTCTTCTATAATTTGTGGTTATCTGTGTTGATAACCTATTCAGTGAGTGACCTTGTATCAGTTAATCTACCATACGTTACTTTTCGAATTGACTAATGAGATTTCCCTATTCCTTTATGCTCGTTGAAAGAGTGCACCATCTTCCACAAAACCTTTGATTGCTGAATTGCTAATTTACGAATTCACTACTTTATCATATCATATCGTGTGGCACCTTCAGTGTATTTATTTTTTCTTTTGGCAGTGTAAATTAATCTAGTTACACCAGACATTTTTCATTTTATTTTACAATTTATCAGGAGATGCGGAAGCTATCCTTGCAATAACACAAGCAACTGCATGCAAAAGGGAGCCCCCTGGGATTCATACTACTCATTATGTAGCTGGTTACAATGAAATATTTACTTAAAAAATAATAAATCAATATATGAAACAAGACCATACAGTTGGCCTAAAATATACTAAATGAGTTTTATACTTTGAACTCAAGTGCCTTTAATATATATTTAATCAAAGTAGAGGGTTCGGTAGGTGTTATGTGACTGCATGGTGCTGGTTGAATTCTTACAGATTTCTTCTATGTATTCTTCACATGGATTGTTGCCAGCTCGTAATGAATTGCTAGCTTTTTAGCTTTCAGAAGCTACACTTCAAGGCTTTTCTGGAGATTTAAGTCCTTATGCCCAATGTTGGTGAAAGCAGAAAAAAATGGTAGATTTAGTAAACTATTTGACAAGAAGATTTGTTCTATTGGTATGCTGCTAGCTGCTATGCACAAGTATTTGATCTTTGATGGTCTACTATATCATTTGAATTCCTTTTCTACATTGTAGTAATTTTGTTTCTTGACGACAAGCTGTGTTTTTTAAAGCTTGGTTAGATGTATGCTATATATTTCTGTCCATGACAGTTCTGATAAATAGCGCCTATTGATTTTGGATTTAAATTGAAGCAATGCCAATTGTTCCGCAAGACAGGCTAGTGAGAGCAGTCACGCTTCCAATGCAACGAGCCAATACTGACAAGAACGAGCTCTGATGACAGTGTAGGCAAACATGTTTTCTCTTTGCAAATTTGCAATAAGAGAGATGAAGATGATATCAACAGTCGATGATAAGATAATAGTCTCAGAGCTATTCAGTGTTAGGTGAGCCCTTCAGGTATTACTGCAGCTCCTCTGTTTCTGTAATAAAAAAAAATTGAGATTACGTCAATGAAGGTAGCAGAATTTACAGTTCTGTTGAGAAAGTTGAACACAACTACTCATTTTGGTTCTTTTAATTTGACCTGTTTGAACAATTTAAAAAATAAGAAAATTTACATTTCTTTCAAGAGAATAAGAAGATATTTGCAATCACACTGATCTTCTTACTTCTTAGTAAATGGTGCATGCATTGTTAGGACACCTCCTGCACTTGGGTCGATTGGAAATCACAGTGGACACAACTGTATGAGCTCTTAGTGCCCTATACAATGCTTATGGCGTGATTTTTAGGGCACCAAAACTTTAATGATTCATGTCTGAATCAGGTCATCAAAATTTGACAAACTCTACAGTACATGTGGCACATGCAGTGATCCAAGGATATTCAACGGATCACCTCTATTTTGGGTTTAGTTTGCATACAAATACTAAACGCGACTGAAAAAAGGAGCCATAAGGTTTGGAGGAGAGGCAGTACTAGAGAGTTTTTTAACCCAAAGCTTCTGACTTCTGTCATTCTCACCCCTTCCTAGTTTCTTCTCCAAATAGAGAGGCTGGCCAAGTACATTGAATCCCTCTTGCATTATTTGCAACATATGTTGTTGGAATGGAAGGTATGTAGTTATCACATTTGGCATGCAATCATTACTAAAAAGATCCCCTTTTGCGACGACTCGTAGCACGACGAGGGAAGTTTTGTCTCTCAAAATTAACTTGGCGCGACGACATATTTGCGCTACTAGGTATGTGGTTGAACTTTATTTTTTATTTTTTTGACAAAAATGATAAAGCAACATCAAAGGGGAACTTTTTATAATGGAGTTGACAGCCCTGAAATGAAAATCTGGAGTGCAAGAATTGAAGGAGACAAGCCAATAATTAAAAATGAAGAGAATAATTCGAAATGTAGATTAGATTAATCAAGTGTGTATCACAAATAAAAACACACAAAACAACTTTCATGCTGTCGTCCGGCCTCTCTAACAGCAACCCTCTGATGGAGACAAACAGTGGAAGAACTACATACTTGTTACTTGTGGGAACATTTGGCTGATTTATGCCTGTTTGGTCCAGTGCAGTAAGGTTTCAAATTTGCACCTCAATATGGGACAAGCGCAGATACGTGTGAAAGGCACGCATTTATATCGATTAGGCGTAGGATGCAAGGGGCACGCCTTTTGACATTGTTACTTTTGTTTGCTTTTTTTCACACATTTTTGTGCATGTGTGCTTGTGTGTTTTAATGAAATAAGCACTTGATTTAAAAAGCTTTGATGAGAAATTAATGAAGCCAAAACACAAGTCCCCTTTTGTAACGGTGTCTTTGTTTGTTTGTTTTTTAGTTTGGTTTATGTGATATTTTCATTTGGAATCTGCAAGTGATATTATAGTTTCTTGATTGTTTCATTTGTGGGAGCATTTGGATGATTTATCCCTTCTTTGTCTGGTGATATTGTTAATAAATAATAACGCACTTACCTTTGTTTGTTTGTTTGTGTGTTGTTTAGATTTAAAAGAAGAGTTCAAGCATAAAAGTCGCTTGCAACAACATGCACAAAAATTGGCCTCAGGTCTCCCCAGTTATCATACTGTTATTGTTGATCCCACACATCCTCTTAAGTTTAAATCTACTGTTTACGTTGGTGGAGTTGCCTATAGTTCACCTGAGGCATTTTCACGTCGAAAAGATGCTGAACAACATGTTGCTAAGGTTGCATTGGAGCGTACGTATATTAAAGAAAACTAAAGAGGAAGGATGTGCACCAATTCATAAGGTGTGTTGCGTACAGTTAATGTTGGTCCGAGTTTTGTTTTCCTCAATCATATCATTGTGTAGGGAACTGATGCAAGCCTGAGCTAGTTATGCTAATTTAGGTTGTATGTGATCGCAAAAATAAAACAAGGACAAAAAACTACAGCAAAACAAAAACATCAGCGAAAAGAAGGGAAGGGAGAGGAAGGAAAGAGAAAATATAAAATATAAATACAGCATTTTAGGTTGAGATGACCATAAATAATTGCAACCTCAAATTCTCCCTTTTTCTTCTTTTTGCAGCAAAAAATAGCCTTAGATAATAATTTTAACCACTCAATTAGGTCATCTTAAACTTGCATCAGGGTGCCAGGCCTAGTAAACCCACCTTAATGCTCATTTTTCTCAAGAATGCTCATAATCAAACTTTCGTCCAGAATGCTCATTTTTCTCGAGGATGAAATGGTGCCCAGTGGGAACAATAATTCGTCCGAGAGTTTTAACTTAACAAATATAGATAGCTATATATAATTTATCATAATTGAACACTTTAACTAACGCCCAGACATTTCGATTTGAAGAGTACAAGGATCTGATCATTGTAGTACAAACTCATTGAAACGTTCAAATTTATATCAGATCATGCAGAAACAACAGCTGGATTATTGATCATATCCTCTGAGCTCTTGGGCTTCACTAGGTTCTCCTTACCAACGACATCCGATTTGTGTGCCTCATCCTTGTTAGTCTCAACAACTGCCACTTTTGGTGCATCGTTTACTTTCTCTGCAGTTTCACCACCAGCCACGGCTTTCTCCTCACTTTACTTATCAGCCTTCTTATCCTCATCTAACTTGTTAACCACCTCTGCAACTAGTTCTGCAACAGGATCCTTTGCTTCTATAGGCTTATCTCCTTCTGCCTTAGAAGCCTATGGGGCCTCAGAAGATCTACTAGGGGCTCTTCTTTTTTGGTTTCATCTTCATCGTTGTTCTTCTCCTATATTACAAATTTACAATGGCACATACGTGGACACGCCAGTTAGTCAGTATTTGAATGTTCTTATTTGACTGATTTGGTCGACAACTTGGTATTTTTAGGATCAGGTGCTTGAACTTTTGTTTTAGATTGGCTGCCAAGTTTGAATATGAACCAAGTAAGAACTTATATATATATATATATATATTTTTTAAAAGCAAGCGCGGGGTATATATGGGCTCCCCAGACCACTGAAAAGGGTGATTACATGTTATTTCCTGATATATTTCCTACCTCTAGCGTCATCATGGATAATGTCCTTGAGGTCTTGAGCAAAGGAGCTAGGAGTGATCTCTAGGAACTCGGCACTAGGCATTAAGCTTGCTGATTTGTCCGCTGCCTGATTGGTTTCTCGGTACACATGTGTTATTCTGCAGTCTTCGAAGTCAGATAGCGCAGCTCTGATACGTCGTGTGACATGTCTAGCTTCCCAAGGAGGTTGTTTAGTGGTGGTGAGATACATATGTGCACTAGCTGAATCGACACAGATCTCTATCTTCAATAGGCCAAATTTCTTGGCTAGTGCAATGCCCATTTGCACCCCCTGAAGTTCATGGAGGATCACTATATTACCAACTGTCGACCCTGCACCTGCAGCGATAACCCCTCCTTCATGATCCCGTATAATGGCACCATAGCCACCTCTCGTTCCTGTCAAAGAGCCGTCTGAGTTAACCATAAACCACTGTAAGGCTGGGCGTTGCCAAGCATACATCGGTCTAGTTACATGCACAAACCGCACTGGTAACCGCAATCTATTACAGAAATTCCTGCAATAGTCAGTGTGCTGGAAATAAACTTAACTTCTAGATGGTCTTCAACAACTAGATGGTCTTCAACAACCATGGTTATTGTACCAACCATAGCCACCATTGTTGAATTTACTAGCCTCCTTTGTAGACTTATTGTATTACCATTTACCTATAAATAGGTAGAGGATGTGTGTGTTCTAAGTGTGGAAAACAAAGAGAGAAATAAGAGAGTAGAAGTGTGAGTTGAGATTGTTCTCCTTTCTCTTTGAATAAAAAGAGTGTTTCCTTTGTTGTGTTTAATTCTCTCTTAGTGATTGCAAACCACCATAAGTGGTCATTTCCACCAACAACTGGTATCAGAGCCTTGCTCTCTGCAAGTTTCTACTCTCTGCACAATCTTGATTCTCTGTAAGTCACTGTTCACAAGACGACGACACTGTTCACACAGTACTGTTACAGATACTGTTTATACTATACGGTATTGTACAGTACACAACTGTTCACATATACGGTAGTGTTCATAAATACATTACTGTGTATAATTTTGCTCCAATGGCAAATGGAAGTGCTCAAGTCCTTATCCCGAAGCTGACCAAAGAAAATTATGACAATTGGTGTATCCAATTGAAGGCATTACTTGGCGCACAGGAGTGTCTAGAACTCGTAGAAGATGGCTACGATGAACCAGTGTCCAAAGAAGAAGAAAAAATCTTGCCAGATGCAGAGAAGTTGGTCCTCAAGGCCAATAGAAAGAAAGACTGCAAAGCAAAGTCTATTCTTTATCAAGGTCTCGATGAAGCCACGTTCGAGATCATTGCTTCCGCAGAAACGTCAAAAAGCATATGGGAAACTCTACAAAGAGTATACCGGGGTGCCGACAAAATAAAAAAGATTCGCCTCCAAACATTGCGAAGTGAATTTGAATCATTGCAGATGAAGTCCTCAGAATCTATTTCTGATTATTATACTAGAGTTATGGTAATCGTTAATCAGATAAGAAGAAATGGAGAAGCTCTCACAGATATTCGAGTTATTGAAAAATTCTTGAGATCTCTAGATCCAAGATTCGACTATGTTGTCGTGGCCATTGAAGAGTCCAAAGATTTGGACACGATGACGGTAGATGAGCTTGTGGGTTCATTACAAGCCCATGAACAGAAAATTGTGAAAAGAGGTGAAGACAAGGCAATGGAGCATGCCTTGCATTCCAAGTTGTCCCTCAGGAATGATAGCTACGAACAAGGAATGACTTCACAAAGAGGACGAGGACGAGGACGAGGTCATGGATCTCGTGGACGAGGATCTGGGAATACAGGACCCAGAGGCAATGGCGGTAGAGACACTACCAAAGGAGGACGAGGCCAACAAGATTATGCTCCTAGAGGAAGATCGAAAGGAAGAGGAGGAGGTTACAATTACCGTGACAAAAGAAATGTACAGTGCTATAATTGTAATAAATATGGGCACTATAGCACAGAATGTCGTGGAAATCCTCCAGCAGCAGTTCAAGAACAAGTCAATTATGCAGAGCAAGAGACTACCATAAAAGGTCCAGCTGCACTATTTGCCCAGCAAGGCTCTGGACAGAACCAAAATAATGTTTGGTATCTAGATTCTGGAGCCAGCAATCACATGTGCGGACAACGGGAGCTATTTGTTGATCTAGATGAGACTGTACAAGAACAAGTCTCATTTGGTGACTCCTCGAAGATTCCTGTGAAGGGAAAAGGCGACGTCCTAATCAAGATGAAAAATGGAGATCATGACTACATCTCAAATGTGTATTATGTTCCAGCCATGAAACACAACATGTTGAGTATGGGTCAACTCCTGGAGAGAGGTTATTTTCTCTACATGAAGGACCATCATCTTACAATCAAGGATGACAATGGAAGACTGATTGCCTATGTTAAAATGTCCAAAAATAGGATGTTTCCACTAAATATTCAATATGATGCAGCAAAGTGCTTGAGCGCCGTCGCCAACAATGAAGAGTGGCTCTGGCATTTGAGACTTGGACATCTGAATTTTTCAAGTTTGAAGATGCTAGTTAGCAAGAAAATGGTCAAAGGTATGCCCCATATTGACCATCCAGATGAAATTTGTGAGCACTGTGTCCTCAGCAAGCAACACAGAGCTAACTTTGTTAAAGAAGTAAACTGGCAATCAAAGAAGCCGCTGGAGTTAGTGCACACTGACGTGTGTGGTCCATTGAAGCCAATGTCAACTGGACAAAATAAGTACTTCCTTACATTCATTGATGACTGTAGCAGAAAGACATGGGTGTATTTTTTAAAAAGGAAGTCAGAAGTAATGAATTGCTTTAAGGAGTTTAAAGCATTTGTTGAGAAGCAGAGCGGCTACAACATCAGAACCTTGAGATCTGATCAAGGTGGAGAATACACATCAGATGCCTTCGAAAACTTCTGCAAGGAACAAGGCATCAGGCATCAGATGACACCAGCTCATACGCCGCAGCTGAATGGTGTTGCAGAAAGAAAGAATCGAACAATTCTTGATATGGCAAGGAGTCTGCTCAAAGGAAAAAGTTTGCCCAAGCAATACTGGGCTGAAGCTGTGTCATGTGCAGTATATTTACTGAATCGCTGCCCAACCAGGAGATTGCAAAATGTCACTCCAGAAGAAGCATGGAGTGGTCACAAGCCAAGTGTTACTCATCTCCTAGTTTTTGGCTGTGTGGCTTATACAAAGATCCCTGAGGCGAGAAGGTCCAAACTCGACGACAAAAGTGAGAAATGCATCTTTGTTGGATATGGTGACAGAAGAATGGGATATAAGTTATATAATCCCATCACAAAGAAGGTGATCATGAGTAGAGACGTCATCTTTGAAGAAGATAAAGCTTGGCACTGGGATAGTGATCAAGAGGAAACTAGATGGATCAATACTGATTTGATCCTTGAAAATGAAGAAATGGAAGGAGTATCAACAATACCTGCAGAAGGTCCGATAGTACCGATAGATGAGCCACAAACTCCGGTACATGGATTTCCTGTATTAAATGGACGAAATACACCAACATCGGTGTCATCTTCGTCATCAGCAATTTCATCATCAACATCCTCACCAGAAGGACCAAGAGGGATGAGAAATTTACAAGATTTATATGATGCCACTGAAGTCAGCGAGGATACAAATTTATTTTGTTTCTTCGCTGATTGTGACCCACTCAGCTTCACTGAAGCTGTCACAGAAGAAAAATGGGTGAAAGCAATGGATGAAGAAATTCATGCCATTGAAAAGAATGACACCTGGAAGCTAACTGATCTACCAGAAGGCAAGAAAGCTATTGGTGTAAAATGGGTCTACAAAACAAAAAAGAATGCCAAAGGTGAAGTACAAAGGTACAAGGCAAGACTAGTGGCAAAAGGCTATAAACAAAGAGAAGGCATTGACTACGGAGAAGTATTTGCTCCTGTAGCCCGACTGGAAACAATCAGACTGGTGATCTCACTAGCTGCACAACATAAATGGAAGATTTATCAACTTGATGTGAAGTCAGCATTTCTGAATGGCTTCCTGGAAGAAGAAATCTATGTTGACCAGCCGCTTGGATATGTTGAAGCCGGCAACGAAACAAAAGTGTACAAGTTGAAGAAGGCTCTTTATGGCCTAAAGCAGGCTCCACGTGCTTGGAATACCAGGATTGACAAGTATTTCCAAGAAAATGGATTTGAAAAATGTCCATATGAGCACGCGATGTATGTGAAGAAAGAAGCTGATGGAAGCATGTTATTTGCATGCTTGTATGTCGATGATTTAATTTTCACCGGCAACAACTCAATCATGTTCGAGGTTTTTAAGAAAAGCATGGTGCAAGAGTTTGAGATGACAGACATTGGTCTGATGGCACACTTTCTTGGCCTCGAAGTGACACAGAAAGAAGATGGGATTTTTGTATCCCAAAGTGGTTATGCCAAGAACATTCTTGAGAAATTCAAGATGGACAAAAGCAATCCGGTCTCAACTCCAGTTGAGAGTGGACTGGAATTGAGGAGGAAGAATAAAGTGGGAAATGTTAATCCAACATACTTTAAAAGCTTAGTAGGAAGCTTGAGATACTTGACATGTACCAGACCAGACATACTCTATGGAGTAGGACTGATCAGCAGATATATGGAGACACCAGATCAGTGTCACTTGAATGCAGCCAAGAGAATTCTCCGCTACATCAAAGGAACGGTGAATGAAGGTATGTTCTATACTTCATGTGAAAACTTCAGTCTTACTGGTTACTCGGATAGTGATTGGGGTGGAGACTTGGATGAAAGGAAAAGTACAACAGGGTTTGTCTTTTTCATGGGAGATACATCGTTCACTTGGTCATCCAAGAAGCAATCGATAGTGACGCTATCGAGTTGTGAAGCTGAATATGTTGCTGCTAACTCAGCTGTATGTCATGCAATATGGTTGCGAAACATGCTAACGCATTTGGGCTTTCCTCAAGAAATTCCCACAGGGATTTATGTTGATAATCGATCAGCAATTGCATTGGCGAAAAATCCTGTGTATCATGAAAGAACCAAACACATCGATACACGTTATCATTTCATCCGAGAACACGTGAAGAACAAAGAAGTTGAACTGATATCCTGCAAGTCAAATGACCAAGTTGCAGATATCTTTACAAAGCCACTGAAGGGTGAAACATTTATCAGATTGAAGTACATGCTCGGAATGATATCCCTCGATTAAGTTTAAGGGGGGAATTTGCTGGAAATAAACTTAACTTCTAGATGGTCTTCAACAACTAGATGGTCTTCAACAACCATGGTTGTTGTACCAACCATAGTCACCATTGTTGATGGTTGTTGTACCAACCATAGCCACCATTGTTGAATTTACTAGCCTCCTTTGTAGACTTATTGTATTACCATTTACCTATAAATAGGTAGAGGATGTGTGTGTTCTAAGTGTGGAAAACAAAGAGAGAAATAAGAGAGTAGAAGTGTGAGTTGAGATTGTTCTCCTTTCTCTTTGAATAAAAAGAGTGTTTCCTTTGTTGTGTTTAATTCTCTCTTAGTGATTGCAAACCACCATAAGTGGTCATTTCCACCAACACAGTGTCCTCCATTTGAACATCGAGTACAGCTATTCTCATTCTGACATCCAAAGCTATTCTAGAGACAAGGTTCAAAGCAACCAATCTCGATGACTCAAACAGACGCCTATTCCTTTCTTGCCAGAGGTGACAAATGGTAGCATTGAAAGCAAGCTTCCTTATCATAGAGCTAGGATTGGAGCCTTTGAAATGATCCAAACACCATTCGACCTCCATGTCAAGAGCCATGGGAGTATGATCAAACCCCATATAGAAGAGCATATAGGACCAGACGAATTTAGAGTACCAGCAGTTGAAAAACAGGTGATCTTCATTTTCTAGCTCTGTGTTACATAGACAGCATATAGAGACTTCAGTCTTCTTTCATTGCAGCATTTTGTTTGCATTTTCAAAGCTCTCTGCATGACAAGCCAAGTAATGAAACTCTGCTTTGGAATTCGGCCTTTAAACCAAACCAATCTAGCCCAAGGGATCTTGGTGCTCCTATGGCGGACAAAGTGGTAGGCTCCTTTGTTAGAGAAAACTCCATCAGGCCCCCCCTTCCATACGACCTCATCTTTGTACCTGACATCAATCTCAACTGAATGCAGCCCTCCAAAAATGTCACTGATAGCTGCCCGAACATGGGGTCTAGCACTCCATTCGCCCTCTCTTATCAAGGCGCTAACTTTTGCATCCCTATGAAGCAAAGAATCATACTGTAAGAACTGGGGAAACTTGTGAATGAGAAGACCCATTGGGTGCCAAGGGTCTTTCCATAACTTTGTATCCTCACCATCACCAATGGAATGAGAGATCAGCGAAGTCGCTAGCTCTCTACTGTTCAGGATCTTCCTCCAGCTCCAAGAGCAATCTTGCGGGGTCTCCAGAAGCCAAAAATCTCTCCCCTTGATCAAGTTCTTCCATGTCCACTGAACCCACAGGTTGTCTTTCCTCGAAACAATGTTCCAGATGTGTCTTGTCAAGGCAGCCCTATTGGATGTTTCAATGCAGCGAATCCCCAGTCCACCTTCTGAAAAAGGATGACAGATTTTATCCCACCCTACTAATGGATGCTTAATATATGTATCTGCAGCAGACCAGAGGAAGTTTCGCATTATCGAGTTCAGTTCAGTGATTGTTTCTTTTGGGAGAGCATAAAAGCTCGTCCAATACACATGTAAACTGTTAAGAACAGACTCAATGAGAGTGAGCCTTCCTGCATATGAAAGAACCATATTCTTCCAAGAGCGAACCTGATAAAATATTAGACACAAAAGAATTGATTTGTGTGTATTGTGTGTTTCTTCTCATTCACAATCTCCTGTTTATATACAAACTAATTCAGAGAATATTGTGAGAATATTCACAATATAATCTGCTAATTTCCTTAAAACTATTATACAATATTGACTCTATAAGCAACCTTCCTAATATAAATATTCCCAATCAATCAGGATATTCGCAATATATTCTCAATACCCCCCCCCCCCCCTCAAGTTGGTGCATGGAGATCCCGTATGCCCAACTTGCGAAGTAGATACTCATATTGTCGTTTGCCCAATGCTTTGGTGAAAATGTCAGCGAGTTGCTCATTGGATGGGACAAATGTGGGATTGATATGTCCAGCAACAATGTCATCACGGACAAAGTGACAATCGACCTCAATATGTTTTGTCCGTTCATGAAAAACGGGATTTTGAGATATATGGAGAGCCGCCTGACTATCACAATGAAGAGACATAGGACGTGTGTGAGGCATCCCGAGGCTAGCTAAAATAGCTTTAAGCCATTTCAACTCACATGTAGTCATAGCCATAGACCTATATTCCGCCTCTGCGGAGGAGCGGGATACAGTATGTTGCTTCTTTGTCTTCCAAGATACCGGCGAGTTCCCAAGGAACACCAACCAACCAGTGAGGGACCGCCGAGTCAAAGGGCATCCGGCCCAATCAGCGTCACACCATCCATGTAACTGCATGTCACACTTACTACTCAAATGTATACCTTGACCTGGATTACATTTTAAGTACCGAACCACGCGCAAAGCGGCTTCCCATTGGTCCGCCCGAGGATGTTGCATAAATTGAGATAAAACATGAACACTATAAGATAATTCGGGTCGAGTGAAACACAAATAAATTAGCCGTCCCACCAAGCGACGGTAAGGTTCCGGGTCAGTGAGCTCTGGACTCTTGGACAAGGCGAGTCGATGATTCGGTTCCAATGGCACCGCCGCGGGCCTTGCCCCTAGCAATCCGGCCTCAGAGATGATATCTAGCGCGTATTTGCGTTGACAAAGCACAAACCCTTCCGGTCCGCGTGCCACTTCAACCCCCAAGAAATACTTTAAAGGACCCAGATCTTTCATATGGAAACAAACACTGAGGTAACCCTTGAATTTCTTTATATCCCCTGGATTACGCCCAGAGATGATAAGGTCGTCGACATAGACAAGAACACTGAGCTGAACCGCACCTCTTTGTAGAGTAAACAAAGAATAATCTGAATAAGATTGCCGAAAACCATAATTCTTCAAAGCAGTGGACAGTTTAGCAAACCAGCATCGGGGTGCCTGCTTCAGCCCATATAATGATTTCTTAAGCTTGCACACCTTTCCAGAAGTCCCCACCAGAAAACCAGGTGGTAATTTCATGTATACCTCCTCCTTAAGGTCACCATGTAGAAAGGCATTATGAACATCCATCTGATGGACTTCCCAATTCTTGACAGCCGCAACAGCAAGAAAGACCCGTACTATAACCATCTTAGCTACTGGAGCAAAAGTCTCTGTATAATCAACTCCTTCAATTTGATGATTGCCAAGAATAACCAGCCGAGCCTTCAATCGTTCAATGGTCCCATCAGAGTTATACTTGATCTTGTATACCCACTTGCATCCTAGAGCTTTCTTTCCTGGTGGCAAGTCGGCTACAACCCAGGTTTCATTAATCTCAAGAGCCTCAATTTCTCGTCGCATGGCATCCCTCCAGCGGCTGTCTTTCGCGGCCTCAGAATAACACACAGGTTCCCGATTTGCTGTCAAGGCTGCAAGAAAATGTCTATGTCGCATAGAAAAATTATCACAATTCACATAATGTGCTATAGGATAGGGTGTACCTGAGGAATGCCGTGGTACGGGTAAAGCGGGTACGGATGGACTCATTTTCCGAATGGTATGAGTAACATAATCACGGAGTCGTACCGAGGCTTGCCTTCTGCGTTGACCCCTGCCCAACACATCTTCCTGACTTGCGTCCGGGTTGTCCTCCTGGTTCGCACAAACCGGCTGCTCAGCAGCCTCATCCGGTTGTACAATCACCTCGGCGCCAGCATTTGCCTCATCCTCGGCACACGCCGACTGCCCAACAGCCCTATTTGGCTGAACAAACTCCTCAGCACATGTCAGCTGCCCAGCATCCCCATCTGGTTGTACAAACTCCTCAGCACCCCCCCTCAAAACAGGCGTAGATGTCTCCTCAAAGTCCTCTTGAACCGCCTCGATATTAGGCAGACCATCGTGGTCT
The DNA here is from genome assembly GCA_963556465.1 of Berberis vulgaris. Classification (NCBI taxonomy): domain Eukaryota; kingdom Viridiplantae; phylum Streptophyta; class Magnoliopsida; order Ranunculales; family Berberidaceae; genus Berberis; species Berberis vulgaris. Next base: position 1,350,655 of record OY747128.1, on the reverse strand, counting down.
AAATTAAAATTATCTGCAAAAGGAAAAACTCCTTCCGAAAATACAACATTACGAGAAACAAAGAAATCTCGTTTCTCCAAGTCATACAAACGCCACCCCTTTTTTCCATAAGGGTACCCAACAAAGACGCACCTTCGACTTCTACTGGCAAACTTATCCCCCGTCTGCACATGCGCATAACACAAGGACCCCAAAATGCGCAAGTGATCGTAAGTGGGTGTGCTGCCATACAAGACACTATAAGGTGTTTTCCCATTCAAGACCAAGGAGGGAGTCCTATTTATCAAGTATCCAGCCGTCAACACACATTCTCCCCAAAATTCAATAGGAAGAGAGCCCTGAAAACGCAGCGCCCGAGCTACGTTCAAAATATGTTGGTGTTTCCGTTCAACCCGCCCATTTTGTTGAGGTGTTCCCACACAGGTCGTTTGAAAAACAATCCCATGATCAAGAAAATATTGTCGCAAGCAAGTGAATTCAGTGCCGTTATCACTCCTCAAAATTTTTACCTCTTTATCAAATTGTCTCTTAACCATCGATAAAAACATTTGAAGAGTATGAGAGACCTCTTTCTTATCAACAAGTAAATAAATTCATACAGCACGGGAAAAATCATCAACAATGGTCAAAAAATAAGAAGCACCGCAAGAAGAAGTTGTTCGATAAGGTCCCCATAAATCAGTGTGAATAAGTTCAAAAATAGTCGAAGCTTTATGTTCACTAACAGGAAACTTATCTCTACTTTGCTTTGCCCTCTGGCAGACCTCACAGTTTTTATTCAAGCGATTTTTCTTTTCACTAAAACTTACTTCGGGAACTAACTTTGTTACCTGTAGAGATGGATGACCCAGTCGCTGGTGCCATAGATCAAGAGACACCACACTATTGGCCTTTATTGCGTGAACCTGTGGCAGCCCCCGAAAGTAATAGAGTCCATCGCGTCGTTCACCCGCACCAATCAACATCCTCGAAGTGCGGTCCTGTATAACACACATATCATTAGTGAATTGGACAAAACAGTTATAGTGATCAGTCAATTGCGACACAGAAATTAAATTGCAAGTTAGCCTTGGCACATAAAGAACATTTTGCAAACAGAAATTTCTGTCAAGAAGGATCGTCCCCTCTTTAGTGGCGATAGCGCTACTCCCATCTGGCAATCCCACGGGACATTGAGCAATCTCCCTTAAGTCACGGAGATCCCCGATCGTGCCAGTCATGTGATTCGAAGCTCCCGTGTCAATAATCCAAGGCTTACCAATCATCTTATCGGTCGTTGCGGATTTTGACTTGCCCAGCATTTGGAGAAGTGTCTGCCACTGGGTGGTATTCAGCCCAGGCAGTGGAGATGCATTTGTCTCAGTCACTCCTACCCCAGAAGAAGAACTTGTCTGAGCAGCGTTGGCACCGCCAGCCATGAGCGGTGTTCAAAGAGAAATCTCAAAATACCGCAAAAAGAATTAAAGGTGCAGCTCTGTCTGCTCCTCACACAGAGAAACAGAGATTTTTTTTTTTTTTCTTTTAGTTATTCATTTCACAAACATAAACAGAGAAACATATCAGATCGGAGAGAATCACAGCCAAACCACCAAACCCTAATTAAACCAGAGATGAGGAGATCAGAGCACAACGAGCAGGATCAGTGTTCCTTCTTCGGTTTCTTCGATAAAAAATTCGATGAAGGGTAGGGAGCAGGATCAGTGTTCCTTCTTCGGTTTCTTCGATAAAAAATTCGATGAAGGGTAGGGAACAGGATCAGTGTTCAAATCACACACCCACCATCGATCAGGGATTCCGTCTTCGATCAGGGGTTCGATCAGCCAGAGTTCCTTCTTCGATCAGGGGTCCTTCTTTGATCAGGGGTTCCTTCTTCGATCAGGGGTTCGATCAGCCAAAGTTCCTTCTTCGATCAGGGGTTTGATCAGCCGATCCTTCTTCTTCTTCGTTCCTTCTGATTCGATCAGGTCAGAGGTTCAATCGGAGGGTTGATCAGGTTCGATCAACGGTTCGATCAGGTTCAATCAGATGTTCAATCAGAAGTAAATATTCTCGTTGATGTCTTCTCTTCTGCTGCTTCTTCGACAGAGAAAGGAGAGGGATCTCTTCTTCTTCTCAGGTTCAATCAGATTTGATAAGGTTCGATCAGGTTCAATCAGAGATTCGATCAGAGGTCTCGATCAGGATCGATTAGAGGTTCGATCACCCTTTTTATTCAAAGAGGTTTCGATCAGGTACCTTTTCTCCCTTTATGATACTCGTATGATAGGCTCTGATACCATGATAAAATATTAGACACAAAAGAATTGATTTGTGTGTATTGTGTGTTTCTTCTCATTCACAATCTCCTGTTTATATACAAACTAATTCAGAGAATATTGTGAGAATATTCACAATATAATCTGCTAATTTCCTTAAAACTATTATACAATATTGACTCTATAAGCAACCTTCCTAATACAAATATTCCCAATCAATCAGGATATTCGCAATATATTCTCAATAGAACCCGCTTTCTTACTTTCTCAACCAGGGTGAAGCAGTCTTTATGAGCAAGCCTAGTAGAAACTAGAGGAAGTCCTAAATACTTCACTGGTAATGTATCCACTCTGAAGTTAAGAGTGGTGGTGATTGATCGCGATTCACTGAGTTGTACCCCAGCAATGTAGAGACTGCTCTTTGCGCAGTTTATCTCCAACCCAGTACTCCTTTTAAAACAGGAAAGGACCTCCGCTAGTGCTGAGGCAGAGTCACTGTCGCCATGGAAAAAGACCATAAGGTCGTCTGCGAAACTGAGGTGTGTGACTATTGGGTCATGACATTTGTAGTGTAGCTTGTATGCGCCCTCAGTCACTTTTTGCTTTAGTAAGAGGTGAAACAGTTCCATGATCATGACGAAGAGATACGGTGAGATAGGACACCCCTGGCGGATACCCCTGCCTGCCTGGATGAAGCCCTTCGGTGAACCATTTACCATAATGGAAAATCGAGCAGTGGAGATGCATGCATAAATCCAATTAATGAAAGAAGCAGGAAATTGCATTTTCCTCATTATGTCAATGATTGCTTCCCATTGGATAGTGTCATACGCTTTCCTCAAATCAATCTTTGCAGCACAACGAAGAGGCCCATTGTCTCTATGGTAGTTACGCACTAGCTCATGCGCAAGCATTATATTATCATGGATGTACCGTCCTTTAATAAATGCAGATTGATTCAAACTGACTAGCCTTGGAATGATTCCCTTCAAGCGAGTCATCATGATCTTTGTAATGGTCTTATACATCACATTGCAACATGATATTGGACGAAAATCACGCAAATAAGAAGCATTTATAGTTTTAGGGATCAACGTGACATAGGTAGCATTTACCTCACCAAGAAGACGGCTGCTTCTAAAGAAATTCTGGACTGCTAACCCAGAAAATTGATAATGTTATCTTCTTTATGAAATGTAAACGTACTAGTACATTGCCTGTGTGCTGTTGGCACGAAGAAAAGTTTATCATTCAATTTTCAGAATTTTATCATTTAAATCGTAATTGTGTAAAAATATTATGAGTTGGAGCATTCCAAGTGTGTTAATATATGCTATGATTGTTGTGGTGGTGGCCGTGGTGACAGTGGTTTTGTGGTGGTTATGCTATGTGATTGACTGGTTGTGGTGGTAGGGGTAGTGGCATCAATAACTGTGAGGGTGACATGGTTTAAGTGATGGTCACTGATGATGGTTATTTGTTATTGAAAAATTGAAATGGTGATGAGTTAGCTCCTGGCCTCTTGTAAACTAAAGTAACTATGTGGCCTTTTGCCTACATCAAAATATAGAACTTCATTGTAGATAGAAAACTCACAATGTCAGCAAATTAATGCAATAACTGGTCAGGCTCATTGCTCTGGAACTCGTGTCGGCAAATTAGGGTTCTGTGATGTCGATAATGGATCTGTGTCTGGTCAGGCTCTCTTGCTTGTTCACATCGTCTGGCTCGTCGTTTTAGGGTTTTTCGTCTTGTTTGGCCTCTTTTGATTGAGATCGATGTGCGGTCTGAGGTATTTGTGAATTTGTAATTCTATGTAGCAGAGGTTTTTTTTTCTTTTCAAAATTGGTTGTATTCTTTGTTGCGTCTTTTGGTTGTGAATTTTTACCATACAATTGAACTGAAATATAGAGAGATAAATTGATGATTGATTCTTTAATTTCGGTGTTCTTATTTGATGAATGGATGGATCAATTCAATGTTTGTGTTTCTTTATATGAAATTTATTCGTTGATTGATGCAATTAATAAGGTTCAGCAATCAATTTGGAATCACTTGTCGTTGTGTTATTAATGAGCCGCTAAATCGGCCAGAAATCATTTATCCGAGGTGACATATACGAATTGAATATTTAGGGCGTATTTGGTTGCATGGAATCCTATGCCATGAAAATCCATGAGGGAACCACTACATTTTAGGCTAAATTGATATATCACTCCACATTTACCATTTGACCACCATTTGATTTTGTGATCAATGGTGAGAATGGAAGTCCCATGAACATGGGAATCTCACTCCTTGGCCTCCCCAAGGCATGTGATTCCCATGTTTATGGGACTTTCATTCCCACCATTGATAACAAAATCAAATGGTGAATGTGGAGTGATACATCAATTTAGCCTAAAATGTAAGGGTCCCCCATGAATTCCCATGACATAAGATTTCATGCAACCAAACACACCCTTAGTGGTTTGGTTTAGCGGTCACGAACATATATATATATATATATTATCTCGATTAATCGTAAATCGGCTCTGCACCACGAAGGGTCCGTTTTCCATTTTAACTACATAACTTGTTATACAAGAAGTTTTGATTGTGGCCATTCATTAATGCAAAATGTTTTATAGAAAATCGGTAGGAAGGAAATTTGCTTATAGTCACTAGTGGTATCTCTCGATCGAGTATGTTTTTATATTTTGGTGTCTTGTGAATTGTGACAATGAATTAAATCAGATTATATTGTCACAAAAGGAAATCATCAAGCTTAGGCTCGTAATAGTCAGTGCTAATGTTACGACCAAGTAACTTGGAATACCTCGTGGAGGTGTTGAAAGCTTTCCTTAACGTTATTCTTCTTATGGAGTATTTGGCTGACGACATGTTCGTCTAGCTGTCTAGTGCAGCTTCTTGTAGTCTAAAGCCAGATAAATGTAATCACCCGAGACATCAATTTATTGGATGTGTTATCCTGAAAGCATTAAGCAACTTCTTGACTAGGCGAGGCATAAACCAAATTGTGTAAAACTGACCAAGTCCTCCCCCCTCTTTTGTTTTGAACTGAATGGTCCATGTCCACATTCCATTGATTTCATACTCATAGTTTAGTCCTTCTTGGTATAATAGTAATGCGTTATTGGTTCTATATGTTGGAGATTTGGCTTCCATGGTGAAGGATTTGCTATTTTGAGACAGAAGAATATAAAAACTTCTTTTTCTGGGTGGCTCCAAAATGCTTAAGAAGTAGGCAGTACTTTTGCAATTAATTTGTCACTCATACTTCCTACATGGTTGCTTAATTTGTGACATTGGTTATGTTTTCTGATAACTAAGAGCACTTAGGAGTCATCATTCTCATCTTTACTTTTCAAAGTCCTCTGGTGTTTATTCAAATCTTTACAAAAAACATATTTTGATTTTTTAGTGGCACTATACAGAGTTTGTTATGTGCATAAGGCATTTACAACATTGAATTTGAGGGGTCTCTCAAATCTCAGTGAAACTTGTTGCCAAGTCCTTTTCTTTGTCTGAACATGTTTGGCATGCTAATTTGTAAAAAATGAACCTGCAAGTATAATGTGGTTAGGACCATTAAAGGAGCTATTTGTTAAATATCAATATTAGCCCAAGTGTTTGTGAAGCTTAGCCCAAGTGTTTTTGAAGCCCAAAATCCAAACCAAAATAAGCCCACACCAAATTGAGATGATGTTATTGCTTACATCATTTTAGTTAGGTGAGAATTAGGTAAGCATTATTTAATTTCAATGGTCTTGATTAATTTGTGTTTATTTTAATGAATGGTTTAGATTGGTTCTTGTAACCTATAAACCCCCCCCCCCCCCTGTATTTGAGTTTCATCATCCAAAAATGTAAGCTTAAGAAGAAAGCATTAGAAAGCCTTCTTAAGAGTTTCTCTTCTTTGCAATTTTGTGAGATTGTTCTAAAGAATGTTTTTCTTCTTCTTGATAAATTAGAGTTTTATATTCTGATTTATTCAACAATTGGTATCAGAGCCTGGGTTGTAAGGTCTCTTGAAATTCCGAGTATGCTCTGTGGCTGCAGTTTTAACTGATCTTCCACATCAGAAAAGATTTCTTGAGATTATTGTCGAGGTTCTTACAAATCTTGTGGAGCGTCTTTGTGTGTAGAGTAGTTTAGTACTTTACACGTTTGTCACTCAAGCTTGTTCGGTATAGTTAAAATCTTGCCGCTACGATGGGTGATCTTCAAGTCGTTGGAGGAATCAAGAAGCTCAACAACCAAAACTACAACACGTGGGCAACGTGTATGGAGTCTTACCTACAAGGTCAAGACTTGTGGGAGGTTGTCGGTGGTGGTGAAGTTACACAACCGGCGGTAGAATATGCCAATGGCGTCTTGCGAAAGTGGAAAATTAAAGCAGGCAAAGCGATGTTTGCTTTAAAGATCACTATTGAAGAAGAAATGTTAGAGCATATCCGGGATGCCAAAACACCGAAGGAAGCATGGGACACCTTTGTCACACTTTTTTCAAAGAAGAACGATACAAAATTGCAACTTCTCGAGAATGAGCTGCTATCGATGGCGCAACGTGACAGGACGGTTGCCCAGTATTTTCACAAGGTGAAATCGATATGCCGCGAAATTTCAGAACTAGATCCGACGGCTGCTATTGGGGAAGCTAGGATAAAGAGAATAATTATCCATGGCTTGAGACCCGAATACCGAGGCTTTGTTGCTGCAGTACAAGGATGGCCGACACAACCATCTCTTGTTGAGTTTGAAAATTTGCTGGCTGGTTAAGAAGCTATGGCTAAGCAAATGGGAGGAGTCTCGCTAAAAGGTGAAGAGGAAGCGCTCTACACCAACCAAAGCAGAGGCGGTTCAAAACAGTACAACAAAGGTGGATCGTAAATCGACTGGTGACAAGACAAAAAGTCATCAGGGAGGGAACAGCTTTCGTCCAGGGGGAGCTTCCAAGAATCATGACAACAATAGAAGGTTCGATGGTGAGTGTTACAATTGCGGGAAGAAGGGCCACATGAAGAAAGATTGTTGGTTCAAGAAGACGTCTTCTGAGAGCAATATTGCTACTTCTTGTTCTAAAGATAATAGCGAAGACAGTTGGGATGCCGAAGCATTCTTCGCTATGGAGGATGAAGAATTAGCTCTCACGGTAACAACACCAGAAAAGATTGACTACGTGAATGATTGGATCGTAGACTCAGGCTGCTCAAATCATATGACAGGTGATAGACAAAAGTTGCAAGACTTGTCCGAGTATAAGGAAAATCGTGTGGTGTTCGATGAAGCATCCTCATGGTGGACCTCAGAAAAGGAAGTGCTGCCAGACTCAGAAGAATTCCAAGACAAGCATCCTCAAATCAAATCACGAGATGTGGTGTTCGATGAAGCATCCTCATGGTGGACCTCAGAAAAGGAAGTGCTTCCAGACTCAGAAGAATTCCAAGACAAGCTGCAACAAAATATGGGGGAGCATACTATTCAAATTCAACCAAGTCCAGACAAAGTTGAAGATCCATGTGAGAATGATGGCGAACAAAGAGTAACCCAGAATCCTTGGCAAATTGGGGTGTATCAACAACCAGACGAAGAAGGCATACCTAGTGAAACAGAAGAACCAACTCCACTACGAAGGTCAACAAGAACTAGAAGGCCAAATCCCAAATACACCAATGCAGCCATAGTTGAAGAAGAAGCTATAATAGAACCTGAGACGTTTGAAGAAGCATCACAGAGTTCAGAATGGATGACAGCTATGAAAGAAGAGATCGCTGCACTTGAGCAAAATCAGACTTGGGAGCTCATGCCAAAGCCAACTGATGTGAAACCCATATCCTGCAAATGGGTTTACAAAATAAAGCACCGTCCAGATGGATCAATCGAGAGGTACAAGGCATTGGTAGCTCGTGGTTTCTCTCAACAGTACGGACTAGACTATGATGAAACATTTAGTCCAGTCGCAAAACTTACAACCGTACGAGTCTTACTTGCACTTGCGGCCAACAAAAATTGGATCTTGTGGCAGATGGACGTGAAGAATGCATTTCTCCATGGAGAGCTGGATCGGGAGATCTACATGATCCAACCAATGGGTTTTCAGAGCCAAGATCATCCTGAATATGTGTGTAAGCTGCGGAAAGCACTCTACGGATTGAAACAAGCACCCAGGGCGTGGTATGGTAAGATTGCTGAATTTCTAACACAAAGTGGCTATTCAGTAACACCTGCAGATTCCAGCTTGTTTGTCAAAGCCAATGAAGGAAAACTAGCTATCGTGCTAGTGTATGTGGATGACTTAATCATAACCGGTGATGCTGAGGCAGAAATTCTTCGGACAAAGGAGAATTTATCAGTCCGTTTCCAGATGAAGGAACTTGGTCAGCTCAAGCACTTCCTTGGTCTAGAGGTTGATCGCACACAAGAAGGAATATTTCTCTGTCAACAGAAATATGCCAAAGATTTGTTGAAGAGATTCGGAATGCTCGAATGCAAGCTGATTTCGACGCCGATGGAGCCAAATGCCAAAATGAGTGCACATGAAGGAAAAGATTTGGAAGATGCGACGATGTATCGACAATTGGTAGGTAGTCTGATCTACTTAACCTTGACTCGACCTGACATCTCTTATGTAGTTGGTGTGATGAGTCGGTACATGCAAAATCCAAAGAAGCCTCATTTGGAAGCAGTTCGGCGAATACTGAGATATGTGAAGAGTACAATAGCCTATGGTCTTCTATACAAGAAAGGTGAAAGTTGCAAGCTAGTTGGTTATTGTGATGCTGACTATGCAGGAGATCATGATACTCGCAGATCCACTACTGGGTATATGTTTACCCTTGGATCCGGAATGATTTCTTGGTGTAGCAAGAGACAACCGACTGTGTCCTTGTCAACTACAGAAGCAGAGTACCGAGCAACAGCAATGGCAGCTCAAGAAAGCACGTGGCTAATACAACTGATGAATGATCTACATCAACCAGTAGATTATGCGGTTCCGTTGTACTGTGACAACCAATCGGCAATTCGTTTGGCGGAGAATCCAGTTTTTCATGCTAGAACTAAACATGTGGAAGTACATTATCACTTTGTTAGAGAGAAAGTTCTGCAAGAAGAAATTGAGATGAGGCAAGTCAAGACAGATGAGCAAATTGCGGATTTGTTTACTAAAAGCTTGAGTGTTGGAAAGTTTGAACAATTCCGCCGTCAACTTGGCATGATTCAAATAATGTGGGCTAACATTGAGGGGGAGTGTTAAATATCAATATTAGCCCAAGTGTTTGTGAAGCTTAGCCCAAGTGTTTTTGAAGCCCAAAATCCAAACCAAAATAAGCCCACACCAAATTGAGATGATGTTATTGCTTACATCATTTTAGTTAGGTGAGAATTAGGTAAGCATTATTTAATTTCAATGGTCTTGATTAATTTGTGTTTATTTTAATGAATGGTTTAGATTGGTTCTTGTAACCTATAAACCCCCCCCCCCCCCCCCCCCCCCCCCCCCCCTATTTGAGTTTCATCATCCAAAAATGTAAGCTTAAGAAGAAAGCATTAGAAAGCCTTCTTAAGAGTTTCTCTTCTTTGCAATTTTGTGAGATTGTTCTAAAGAATGTTTTTCTTCTTCTTGATAAATTAGAGTTTTATATTCTGATTTATTCAACACTATTTACTTTCAGTTTCCCATTAGGATGAATGTGCAAGTCATCCACTAGGTACTTTGGACTTGGAGTTGTTAATACTGGTTATTGAATGTGTTATAGATCCATTTGTGCATCAATCGTGTTTTTGCCCTTTTAAGCATGTCAGTTTCCTTGATTTAGATGCAAGTATACACATCTAAGTTGCTTGATTTTCCCATTGGTTTTTCTATTATTGCACGAGGTATCTGTTGGAGTAATCTAAATTGCTGGATGTCGTTGGAGGAGCTACTTAATTCTGGAATACAAATTGTTCCAACTGCAAAATCTTGGTTAAGTTGCATTCACTGCACCCTTACAAGTTTGTTGGTTAAGTAATAAAAAAGCACGAGTTTGTTCTTGAGGGATCCTTGCCAGTCGCCACCACAGTTGCTACTGCCATGAGAGATGATCTCCCTTTAATTGTTGTTCCTTGTCATAAGAATCAGTCATAAACACCATCTTTCTGTGTTGGTTAGTCACCAACTAATCACAACCCTGGCCCGACAAATATTCTCCAGTTCAGCTTGAAAGCTCGAAGTCATGCTCGTTTTTGCATCAACCTATATTTATACCTATTACTTTACCTGTTGCATCAGTTAGAAAGAAGCAAGAAGTTCATTCACAGCTGTCCCTGTGAAAAAGCAGCATCAAAAGAACACTATCATTGTATAAGGTTTGCTATCTTCTTAACTCTTAACTTACACTGGATCTTATCTCTAATTTGTTTACAACATCTCTAATTTGTTTACAACGAACTACGATGTTCTCAATGTGCCATTCTTATATTCGAACGCGATAAAATGTTCTGATGTGGTGTTCTCTAATTTGAGGGTGTTCTTTAATAAATAATGATACTCTTTAGAACATAAGATAAGAGTGGTGATATCCCTCACCAAAATTCGTGGTGTAAAAAAGTCTTGCCATTTGAAAATCGAGACGTAGACACATTCGTAGTCACAAGATGGAGACGTAGGCACATACGTAAGTGGAGTTGGGGTAGTCTCCTTGAATCTTTTTATTTTTTAAAGCCTCTCTCCTTGAAGTCTCGAACGGAGCCAATCTAGTTTAGTCTTCCACTCTCTCTATAGCTAGTCTCTTCTAAACAAGCAATATAAATACTACCAGGAGAGGAGACTTCACTCATTTCTTCCATCACTTGCTCTAATCTCATCTCCCAAAACTCTCACTCTCTCTACTTGGCTACAGATTTTTTCTTTTTTGGTAACAAACCCACCCTTTGTTTCTCTTTGTTATTATCAAAATCATATTATATACTCCTTTTGCTCTAATAACTTATAATAATTTCCATTGATTTTGGACAGGTGACTAATAATACCCAGACTGAGGATTGCTTAGCATGGGCAGCAAAAGATCCATCTGGAGTTCTCTCTCCCTACAAATTTAATCGCAGGTTCCTTCCTATTTATCTACTCTATTATGTAATATACAACACCACATGTATATGATGTATTCTTTGTTCAAATATGAAGATTTATATGTATTTCCTCACTGATTGTGAATCTGGGATATAGAGAACCATGGAGGAGGACCATTGCGTCATTGATGTTACCTATTTCATATTGACTATGATTCATATTGAGTGGAACTAGCGTAGATTGTATTGGGTCATTTGGAATATAACCCCATTGATAATTGCAGGTATATTGAAACTCGTTTTTATAGCCTATGTGGCTTTCTGGTGGAACTAATACTTCACAGTTCCAGTTTCCTCGACTCTTACAATGTGCTCATGTACTTAAAAACATTAAGACATGAAAGAAATTAAATATAGAAGTTTCCGTTAATTGATCATTTTAACCTATAGAAACTGACCGACTTCCTCCCCTGCTTTATACTATAGGCCACTTGCAACTTTTTGAGTTGTTCTTTCAGTTACGAATCAATAACATGTTTATGCATGTTAACCAACTATTGTTTATGAAGAGTAGCACTCAGTAAGCTCTACAAATTATTCTCCATGCAGAGTAGTTGGAGCTGATGACATTTCACTGAGAATTACTCACTGTGGAGTCTGTTATGCTGATGTTATCTGGACAAGAAATGCAATTGGAGACTCAAAGTATCCACTGGTGCCTGGGTATGGGTCTTAACTTGAGAGATTTCGTAATGTTTTTTTTCCTCTTCGTTTTCCTCCTTTTGTAATTCTGACGAACTTTTTGATGTTTATGCACTAGGCATGAGATCGTTGGGATTGTTACAGAGGTTGGTTCTAATGTTCAACACTTTAAAAGCGGTGACCATGTTGGAGTTGGAACATACGTGAACTCATGTCGAGAATGTGAGTATTGCAATGACAGGCTAGAAGTTCATTGCGTGAAGGGCTCAACCTACACCTTTAATGGCATTGATGCGGATGGCACGGTGACAAAAGGAGGATATTCCAGTTCCATTGTAGTCCATGAAAGGCAGGTCTTCTATACACTTCATCTTTTTCTTTTCACTTGTTTTATACCAGTGCATATGGTGTAACTTGCATTTTTCAACATTGGCTTCCCTGTTATTGAGAGTTTACCTGTGCCATTTTCTGTGTAATTGTCCAACCAAAATCATCAGTAAATATGAGAAACTCACTTGGATCAATACTTACTTACGCTCTAATAGACTATCAAAAACAAAATGTTTTTGTCTTATTCTTTCCATGGGGTTTTATTCATGCTGTATCCACAGGTACTGTTGGATCCTAAACTTGATCCATTATGGAAGCCCAAACCCAAACCCAATCAAATTGGAGTCCAAGTCCATCATCAAGGTCCAAGCCTTCTACCTAGAACCTTCTAGGGTTGGTAAGCATGGGAATCATTTGGTAATGGAGAATGAGGTGTATGGTAATGGAGAATGAGGTGTATGGGAATCATTTAGTTTATTTGTGTGGTGTAGAATTGTTCTTAAGTAGTATAAATACCCCTCCCCATTTTAGTTTAGACATCAAGAAAAACAAGAGCTTCTAAGTGAGTGAAGAAGCAAACTCTAATAAGAGTGAGTTGTAGTATCTTGTTTGAGTGAGAGTGCTCTTGTAATAGTTGTTTTGAGTTTCAATCAAAGTTGTTTTGTGTGAGTGTTTCATTTCCAACAAAGTGGTATCAGAGCAAGTTGGAAAGTATACACTATTGCATATCAAATTGAAGGTATCGACGAGAGGAATCCGACGCCGCCAGAATCTCCCCAATCTGAGTTCTGATGCGCCGCCACGCGCCGCCGGAAGACTGCTGCTGCTGCCTGAAAGCCTGCTGGGCCTGCTGGAAGCCTGTTGGGCTTGTCGGAAGACTGCTGCCAGAAAATCGAGTTGACTCACCGAGTTGAGCCCTTGACCGAGCCGTCCAAGCGAGTTGACTGAGCCGTCAAAGTCATTGACCGTTGACCAGGTCAGGGTTGACTTTGACCGTTGACTTTGACCGTTGACCGAAAATTGAAAATTTTGCTCAGGTCCCTCCAAAGTTTTTTCGGCGTTCCGGATTCATCCGTGCAATCAGATTTTGCAAATTCTCATTATATCGAGAGATATGGCAAATGGTATGGCACCATTCCAAGTTCCGACACTCAACAACAACAACTACGACAATTGGAGTATCAAAATGAAGGCACTTCTTGGATCACAAGATGTGTGGGATATCATAGAGAAAGGCTATAACGAGCCTGCGGATGATGCTGCTTTTGCTGCTCTTACACCAGATCAAAAGACAACTTTGAAGGATTCAAGAAAGAGAAACAAGAAGGCTCTCTACCTCATCTATCAAGCATTGGATGATGATGGTTTTGAAAAGGTTTCGAGTGCAAGCTCTAGCAAGGAAGCGTGGGAGAAGCTGCAAACCTCTTACAAAGGATCCGAGCAAGTGAAGAAGGTCCGTCTCCAAACATTAAGAGGTGAATTCGAATCCTTACACATGAAAGTATCAGTCTATTTCAGATTATTTCTCAAGAGTAGTAGCTGTTTCTAATCAATTAAAAAGAAATGGTGAAAAGTTAGAAGATGTGAGGATAATAGAGAAGATACTCCGTTCGTTGGATCCCAAATTTGAGCACATCGTCGTGACGATTGAAGAAACTAAAGACTTGGAAGAAATGACGATTGAGCAACTCCAAGGATCATTGCAAGCATACGAAGAGAAGCATAAGAAGAAGCAAGGGTTTACTGAGCAACTCCTCAAGCTGCAACTCAAGGATATGCATGAAAGCCAAGATAGAAACCAACGTGGCCGAGGCAGAGGTAGAGGCCCTGGACGAGGTGGAAGTCGCGGTCGTGGACGAGGCTGGAATTACAACAACAACAATTCCAACAACAACTATGAGAAAGGAGAAAGCTCAACACGAGGCCGTGGAAGAATCAATCCGAACTCAAGGTATGACAAATCTCAAGTTCGATGTTATAATTGTCAAAAGTTTGGGCATTATGCTTCAGAATGTAGAGCTCCCAACAACAAAATTGAGGAGAAGGCCAACTACGTGGAGGAGAAGACAAATGGCAAAGAAACTCTTCTTCTAGCACGAAAGGAAACTGATGGTGGCCAAGCAAATTCCTGGTATCTTGACAGTGGTGCAAGCAATCACATGTGTGGCAGGAAAGACATGTTCGTGGAGTTAGACGAGTCAGCAAGCGAAAATGTTTCGTTTGGAGATGATTCCACAATAGCAGTGAAAGGGAGAGGTAACATTCTTATCCGTTTGAAAGATGGGAGACATCAGTTTATTTCCATTGTCTACTATGTGCCCAATATGAAAAGTAACATCTTGAGTTTAGGGCAACTGTTAGAGAAAGGTTATGATATTCATATGAAGGATTATAATCTTTCTATAAAAGATGATAAGAATAACTTCATTGCTAAAGTGCCGATGTCAAAGAATAGAATGTTCTTGATCAACATACAAAACGATGTTGCAAAGTGCCTGAAAGCTTGCTACAAAGATGCATCATGGCTCTGGCATCTTCGATTTGGGCATCTCAATTTTGGAGGTCTGGAGCTGCTATCTAAGAAGGAGATGGTGAAGGGACTACCTCGCATCAACCATCCTGACCAGCTTTGTGAAGGGTGTCTAGTCGGGAAACAATTCAGGAAAAGTTTTCCAAAGGAGTCAGATTCAAGAGCCAAGAAGCCACTCGAGCTCATCCATACCGATGTGTGTGGTCCGATCAAGCCAAACTCTCTCGGTAACAGTAACTATTTTCTTCTCTTCATTGATGATTTTTCAAGAAAAACATGGGTATATTTCTTGAAACAGAAGTCAGAAGTTTTCGAAGTCTTCAAGAAGTTCAAAGCTGCAGTGGAGAGAGAAAGCGGTAGAAAGATCAAAGCCATGAGATCTGACCGAGGTGGAGAATTTACTTCCAGGGAGTTTCAAGAGTTCTGTGAAGCAAATGGAATTCGTCGACCAATGACAGTTCCTAGATCCCCCCAGCAAAATGGCGTGGCAGAAAGAAAGAACAGAACAATCCTCGACATATCACGAAGCATGCTCAAAAGTAAGAAACTACCCAAGGAGTTTTGGGCGGAAGCAGTAGCGTGTGCAGTCTACTTGTCAAACCGATCTCCAACAAGAAGTGTATGGGGAAAGACACCGCAAGAGGCATGGAGTGGAAGAAAGCCTGGCATTTCCCACCTGAGAATCTTTGGAAGTATAGCCCATGTTCATGTACCGGACGAGAGAAGAACGAAGCTTGATGATAAAAGCGAGAGTTTTATCTTCATCGGCTATGATGCTAATTCGAAGGGCTACAAGCTGTACAATCCAGACAATAAGAAGATTGTGATTAGTCGAGATGTGGTCTTCAACGAAGAAGGAGAATGGGATTTTAACTCTCATGCAGGTGACTTCAATTTCTTTCCTCAATTTGAAGAAGATGAGCAGACAATGAGGGAGCAACTAGGTGAATCTCAACAAGAGCTTGCAACTCCACCCACTTCACCAACATCAACCACTCAAGGAGACTCATCACCTTTGTCATCGTCAAGTGGGAGTCAAAGTGAAAGAGTTGTGCAACATACAAGAAGCCTTAGAGATCTCTATGAGGTAACTGAACGACAAGATAACCTTACATTATTTTGTCTGTTTGCCGATTGTGAACCAGTGAGCTTTCAAGAAGCAGTACGAGAGAAGAAGTGGAGAGATGCGATGGACGAAGAAATCAAGGCCATCGAGAAGAATGACACATGGGAACTCACCTCACTTCCCAAGGGACATAAGGCGATAGGTGTCAAATGGGTGTACAAAACAAAGCAAAACGCTAAAGGAGATATTGAAAGGCATAAGGCAAGGCTAGTTGCTAAAGGCTATAGTCAAAAGGCTGGAATTGACTATGATGAGGTATTTGCTCCTGTTGCTCGATTGGAGACTATCAGACTAATCATTTCTTTGGCAGCTCAAAACAAGTGGAAGATACAGCAGATGGATGTAAAGTCTGCTTTCCTAAATGGAGTTCTTGAAGAGGAAGTCTACATTCAGCAACCATCAGGCTACGAAGTCAAAGGCCACGAAGACAAGGTGTTGAAGTTAAAAAAGGCTCTTTACGGGCTAAAACAAGCACCAAGGGCATGGAATAGCCGAATCGACAAGTACTTCCAAGAGAATGGCTTCAACAAATGTCCCTACGAGCACGCTCTATACATCAAGATCAAAGATGGAGATATTTTGATCGTGTGCCTCTACGTGGACGATTTGATCTTCACCGGAAGCAACCCAAGCATGTTCAATGAATTCAAGGAAGTGATGATGAAGGAATTCGAGATGACAGACATGGGGCTCATGGCGTACTACCTTGGCATTGAAGTTAAGCAACAAAAGGATGGAATTTTCATTTCACAGGAAAGCTATGCAAAGGAGATCCTGAAGAAGTTCAAGATGGAGAACTGTAAGCCGATAAGCACACCGACAGAATACGGAATCAAGATGTCCAAACATGAAGAAGGCGAAAGTGTAGATCCAACATTCTTCAAAAGTTTGGTAGGAAGTCTACGCTATCTAACTTGCACGAGGCCCGATATTCTTCACGCAGTTGGATTGGTTAGTCGCTACATGGAATCTCCAACAACCACCCATTTTAAAGCCGCAAAGAGAATTCTTCGCTATCTGAAAGGTACAATTGACTTTGGCTTGTTCTATTCAGTTTCTAATGATTACAAGCTTGTTGGATATAGCGATAGTGATTGGGGTGGAGACATAGATAATCGAAGGAGCACTACTGGATTCGTATTTTTCATGGGAGATACTGCTTTCACATGGATGTCAAAGAAACAACCGATTGTCACATTGTCCACTTGCGAAGCGGAATATGTTGCTGCTACCTCATGCGTTTGTCATGCAATTTGGCTTAGAAATCTATTGAAGGAGATAGGTTTGATACAAGAAGAGCCTACCAAGGTCTGTGTCGACAACAAGTCAGCCATTGCCTTAGCAAAGAATCCAGTATTCCATGATCGAAGCAAGCACATCGATATTCGCTACCACTATATAAGGGAGTGTGTTGCAAGAAAGGATGTGGAAGTTGAATACGTGAAGTCACAAGATCAAGTTGCCGATATTTTTACCAAGCCACTGACAAGCGAAGACTTCATAAGATTAAGGAACTTACTAGGGGTCACAAGATCAAGTTTAAGGGGGGGTGTTGGATCCTAAACTTGATTCATTATGGAAGCCCAAACCCAAACCCAATCAAATTGGAGTCCAAGTCCATCATCAAGGTCCAAGCCTTCTACCTAGAACCTTCTAGGGTTGGTAAGCATGGGAATCATTTGGTAATGGAGAATGAGGTGTATGGTAATGGAGAATGAGGTGTATGGGAATCATTTAGTTTATTTGTGTGGTGTAGAATTGTTCTTAAGTAGTATAAATACCCCTCCCCATTTTAGTTTAGACATCAAGAAAAACAAGAGCTTCTAAGTGAGTGAAGAAGCAAACTCTAATAAGAGTGAGTTGTAGTATCTTGTTTGAGTGAGAGTGCTCTTGTAATAGTTGTTTTGAGTTTCAATCAAAGTTGTTTTGTGTGAGTGTTTCATTTCCAACAGGTACTGCTACCGAATCCCTGACGACTATCCGTTAGAGTTAGCTGCACCATTGTTATGTGCCGGTATAACAGTTTATACTCCCATGATGCGCCACAAGATGAACCAGCCGGGTAAATCTCTTGGTGTGATTGGGCTAGGTGGCCTTGGTCATATGGCTGTGAAATTTGGGAAAGCTTTTGGATTGCACGTAACAGTTTTCAGTACAAGTATGTCTAAGAAGGAAGAAGCGCCGAACCTCCTTGGAGCTGAAAATTTTGTCGTTTCATCCGACAAACAACAAATGGAGGTAACCATAATCCAGACAATGGTCATTCATTTGTTGAATGTGTGCTTGGAACCGTTTGCATGATTCACAGTGATATATAGTTGAATCTACCACCATATATAGTAGGTTCAACCTATCGTGCCCAAGGTCAGCAATGTGTCCCAAGCATAAATATTCAACAGAATTTGTTTAGGCTCGTTTGGCTATGGTGTGACAAGTCAAAAATGTCTTTGCGAACTGTTAAAAAAAATTGGTTTCTGCTTTCTGCCACCATGACACCCTCCTCCCCCTTCTTTGTAGGCCATATCAAAATCTCTGGACTTCATCATTGACACTGCATCTGGAGATCACCCATTTGATCCCTACATGGGGCTCTTGAAGACCACTGGCATTTTAGTATGCGTTGGCTTCCCAAGTGAAATCAAATTTCTTCCTGCAAGCCTTATTTTGGGTAACCTACTTGTCAAACGAAATGAATTTTTTGGATGCATTAATTCAACTCCCTTTCTCTTATACTAATAAATTTACATGTTTTCAGGTTCAAGAATGGTTGCTGGAAGTGTCACCGGTGGTACCAAAGACACGCAGGAGATGTTAGACTTCTGTGCTGCCAAGAAAATATACCCAGAGATTGAAGTGATTCCAATAGATTACATAAATGAGGCACTTGAGAGGCTAGTAAAAAGAGATGTGAAGTACCGATTTGTGATTGATATCGAGAACTCACTGAAGTGATATACCATGTTGGTACAAGCACGGTTCTTCTCCGTTCTGCAGTAGCATTGCATGTTTAATGTAACTTCAGTACCTATAGTGTTGAAAAGCTCAATTCATTCCTTTTAGGGCTTCTCCTACACCTCTAGAAAGATTATGGTACATGTGAACCTGCTTTTTTTTGTTTGAAATAAATATAGATGCTTGGATGACTTTTATTCTTTTTTCTTATACAAAACAGAGTTTCTGTTCTGTTGAAAGTTACATTCAGAAGTTGATTACCATTTTTGCCTTATCAACATTCTAGAAAATGAAGCTGGTTATTCAAAGTAGATTGTGCCAACCAATGTGTTATCCGAATAATGTCTAGGCCTTAATTCAAATCAAACACCCCAAAACACTAGCTTAATCATCCAGAGTACTAAGATCTAATTAACTAATAGTCTAATACTTGTTGGGTAAACATAAAAATCAAGCACGATCATGTTTGCAGCTGGCCGCGATTCTTGTAATCTTGAACGCTTGCTTGCTGGTGATTTTTCAGGGTGCTGAGGTATTGACATTGAAATTTTTCAGGGTGCTGGTGTTGTAAATGGCACCGTATGTCCCCCCACTGCTGGTTCCATCGTGTTATTATTAGTATTTGGCAGTGTAGGCGTGACTGGTGGCTCGTGCAGCTTACCCCATAGAAAGGTGTATAGTCCTATGATGATCATAAGCATACCTAAAATGCTGCAATCAATAATTCATTCCACAAATATTAGTCATTTAGATTAGTGATGTTTGATCGATCACTGGACAATAATAGCAGTAGCAATGATAATAAGTTAAAAAATTGTAAGCGAAATATGGCCCAGTACTACTGGCGTACCCTCCAACAGTGATGGATTCGTTGAATATTATGGCTTCAGAGATGGCCACAAAGACCAAAGAAAGTGGATTAAACATAGGAGGATCAGTAGGTCCTCGTTTTTTTACAGTCCACAATACCAGGCAGAAGGTTGCGCCGGATGACAAAACTCCCTGTGGACATGGATCGACTGTAAGTCAGCATCTGATAAGAGAAACTGTAATTACTACTTTCTTAGTTGCAAATTCCAGCCTAATTGCATGCCATGATGCTCCACTTCTATCTAGGATTAACCCTACCACCATGCACTGGAAAGATGCCATGATGCAACTAATCGCAGTTGTCCAATAATGTGATGAATATACTTTAGCCATCTTGACCTGATCGATAAATAAAAAATATTGTGATTGTTAAGTAGAAAATTTGGAGAAGCATAAAAGAATTCATTGCTTTGCTTTCTTAAAACCCTACCTGTATTATAAACCATGCCGAAAGGCTCAAGCAATTACCCACCAACATGAAGCTACCACGAAGCCAATTGTGATGAATTGGAGTTGATTGAATTGTTGCGTTATTATTAATATTATTAGTAGTATGTAGGACTTGCGAGGAAATATCACTACCGTGATGCTTTGGGTGGTGTATGTAGAAGGATTTGCCGCGATAAAGACCATATGTCAACGCTCCACCTACGCATATTATAGTCCCTGCAATCTTAGCATTACCTGATTTGGTTCCAAACCTCAGTTTCTCCAATCTGGCTAAACAAACCATTCATCAAAATTCTTAACTCTATTCTTATTTACTACATAATGTCTGCTAAATCATAAATCAAATATGTATGTTTTATGTCATACCTAAAAATGGTAGAAAACACAAACGTAACGACTGGAATCATGCTGAAGAAATATGTATGTGGTGTCTCGTAATCCATAGTAATACATACTCATTGCCAACGATATCCTGCAAACGTCATATTGTCGTTGAAGTCGCACAAAACGCGTTGATGTAGAATGATTCTATGTTTTATATACATGCCCTACCTAAGCCACTTTCTGTCCCTATATATGCATGAGATGTAGGAGTGTTTTTAGTGATTGACAATCACATGCTCAATTAATAGTTACAAAAATGATGCCCATGCTATATTACCAAAAATGTAATGTAAAAACAACAAAAAAAAGGCCGGAGAGGTAAAGAAGAATATATTGTGTTGATTTGGTGCCCATGCTCAATTAATAGTTACAGGTGATCATTTCAAAAAGATCAGTCGAGTTTTCAACATGGAGATGATGATGAACTTGTTGATAATAGAAAGTTTAACTGTGCCATTCGTCTTGCCTTGCCTTGTTAAGAAAGACTTCTTCCCCTAGACTAGTTTTATTCGAACATACTAGGCAGGTTTTGCAATCAGGTCACGTGCTGTGATTTTGAAAGAATGATGAAATTTTAAAGTGTTTATGTGTATCTCGAGGTTGTAAAAAACCTCCTCCTCTGATAATGTCACATGTTGCATAACCTGGTTTCCTAACCTCGTTCTTATTATTAGTTAACCTTTTGACTAAAGCATGAATATTAATGTGATCGATTATGCATTAGTGACTGTTAGTTCACAAGATGATTTTTTACTATATTTACATGCAACAACAAGAAAAGCTAGACAATAATAGCTGAGTTATCGATTGATTAATGAAAATATCATTACCCGAATATTGAATTTATGAAAATCCAACCAAAGCCTCCCAAGTAATCTTCTTAATCAAACCTCTGTAAATCATAAAAACAAGATTAATTCAAGAACTATACAATGCATTGTGTAACAACTGTTTTTTTCTTTGTACCACCGCGGTAGTATGTAGAAAGTTGGTGGTGGGCATATAGCCATTTTCCCTTCTATAGACTATGCAAACAAAAAATTCGTTTTCTCTGTTTTTCTTTTCACTTTTATCTCTGATCATCAGAGCTTGTAGGTTGGTCAACTAGATCTAAATAGTAGAGAGGCTTAAGAGGGAGAATTGGAGGTTCCCTTGAGTTGCTTGATCTTGATGCATGAGGATGAGTCTTATGCTTTGAGGAGTGCTTATTGGTGAGTAGATCAGTGAGTAAATCGGTGAGTAGATCGAAAACCCTTTTGATTTCATGTTAAAGCTTTCTTAGTCTAAATTTGGGGGTTTTGCTAATGAGTAACCTAGTATCTTTCCGGAATTGTAGTTTTTGATTCTTTTAGTATTTTTGTTTTTTATTTCTTCCAGTTGAAAGATGAAGGTGAGATCTTTCTATAGGTAGCTTATATGTAAGATTTGGATAAGTATTGAAGAAGTTATAGGTATTTGAAGTTGGTGTGTTGAACTCTGATTTGCTGAAATTTTAAGTCTAACTATAAATCGTGAGGAACAGGGGGTAAAGATTTGGTTTTTATTTTCTGGTATTGAATGATTTTCGGTATAAATCTAACATTTTTAACAAGTTAAAGGTAAGGGATTCCAATGGTATAAATGTTTCAGGATTTGGTTGAATACTGCGATTTTTGTGTGTGATTGAAGGTGCTATGTTACTGTAATATTCTGAAAAAAATCTGCTCTGAGGTTGAAGACGATGATGTCATGCTGACGTCATCTGTTTGACCCGATTTTGACCCAACTTTGACTGATCATAGAAGTTGATGTATAACTCTGTTTTTATCACCGTTTTCACCGTTGTGACCACCGTGATATTATTAAATTTTAGAATAAATTTATTTCATATTTTAAATATTTTTATTTTGGCAATAATGTGCCTCGAGATGCGTGTTTCAAGTAGAGGTTGATTATTGAATATCGTGCCTCATATATGTGACTGTGAAATTTAGAATTTAATTCCTCTAATGGAATTATGGAACGATGCTACTTGATTAGTGTTGAGAATCTTGAGTTTGACATGAATACCCTACTCCGTTGTTTGCAATGTACAGAGTGGTACATTATGGCCATAGATTGCCTTGTGAAATCCGTACATAGTGAGTTGTACGGTGACTGTCTCCAAAAGGGGAAAACTAAGCCACTATACGAGTTATGACTCGCGGGTGATATAGTGGAGTGTTCCTAAGGAGCAGTGTCTGATTTCCAAAAGGGGAAAACTACGCCACTGTACGAGTCATGACTCGCGTGATACAGTGGAGTGTTCCTGAGGGGTCAGAGGAAGAGTGTGAACTTATTTCTCTTCCAGCGCGCAGTTTTAAAATTGTGATTTGGCCGTGTGTCCAGTCTTTTGAGGTGAAGTATGCATTTTAGAGACGGCACCCCGTTTGAAATGTATACATACTCAAAGTGGGTATTGGTACACGTGTGGAGGTGTGTCGGGGTGAGACACATTCGACACATGGAGAGGTGCGATAGGGCATTCATGGTCTAAGATGTTTTTGTTGATAATCTGATTTATGCATATGACTAGTTAACCATATGGTTGGTGCAGTAGGTATATGTTGTAGCATGTGATGTAAGGTAAATGTGGATATATGTGGATTATCATTTGTGTTATTTGTAATTGATTTTGTTTATCTGCTCATACCAGCTTTTAGGCTGACCCATTTTGCTTTGTTTTGTGGCAAATGGGTGTACTCTTCTTGGAGTGCAGGTGTTGGAAGCGACTTTGTGGATAAGGCTGGGCGGAACTAGATCCTAGTCATTTCCAGGGTCTGTATTATGTTTTGTGTTTTGCTTTTTGGTATTGTATATGAAAGTTATGTTTGTGAGATGCTTTGATGGGTAGAGTTAGGGGAGAAGGTTGCCTTTGGCATGGTTGTAAA